>JAEANM010000552.1:0-34873 GCA_017656035.1 Myanophis thanlyinensis
GGTTGGGAGGAAGGAAGGAAGGAAGGAAGATTAATTGTTGATTCTACATTTGAGCACTCAACAGATCAAATAGAAGGAGACTTGAGAATTATTGTATGCCTGTCTGGAGTTTAGTTTAACTAGACTTTAAGTCAGAAATAAACTCTGGTGAGAATCAGGCCATAGGAAAAATAAGCAGAACACATATCTTCACATATCTCATCTATATTCTGCCGTTCTTAGCAGATTCATAGTTTGGATGAATTATTCTATTGATTACTCTCAGTATAAATATGTCCATGAGTCATAGATGCCAGGCTTCATATTAAAAAGAAAAGAAAAACATAGTTCCTCATTCACAATAACAGAAATATCTAAAATGTATTGTTAGAGAATTGCTCAGACCCTTTCGAATATTTTATCCATCCATCCATTTCTGTCATTTTTGACTTAATTTATTTAAGAAGAATAGGAAACACCAGTTAAGATTTCTTTAATCAACTGACAGCCCTGGTGATCTATATTTTTCTGGCACTTCAGGAGTGCATTAAAAATGCATGGGAGAATATTGAATGTAAGAACTTTCTGTGGGTGAGGATATACTATTCCATATTCCCTGGGGCAAAAATCATTTATCCATATTTTAACATTACTCTTTAATCTTGCTCCTAAGGCAATTTACAAAAAGAATAAAGTATGCGCGGAAATTGGGGGTGAGAGGGTGAAGAGGGAAGCACTAGGCTAAATAATTTTGATAACATGAATGAAATACCCCGAAGTAAGATGAGAATCTCCCACCAAGTACATTCATCAAATGATCAAAACATACAGGATGAGAGGAATGACTATGAGAATGAAGCAATTCAGGAATTTACAGCCATTTGAGTTCCCTGGTATGTAAGTACATACACTTTGGTGTGTTTGCAGATAGAAGCAACAGTTAGTTAGTTAGTTAGTTAGTTAGTTAGTTGGTTGGTTTTAACCATTCAGTTGTGTCCGATTCTTAGTGACTTTACATATTTACAGATTAACAGAGTTGGAAGGGACAACAGTTGTAGGCCATCTAGTCCAACTCCCCGCCCATTACACCATTTCTGACAGATGGCAGTCCAATCTCTTTTTAAATTTTTTTACAAACATATCAATGTGTGATATGTTGTCATACATTTTGGTACAAATAAAATAATAAAAATCACATTTATTACAATTAATAGTCTTATATAGTTATAATAATGATAATGCACATATTTATGTAATTATAATCTTTCATTGTTTAGTTATTCAAAATTTCAATATGTAATTTTAAGCCAATCACCATATTCTGAATGTCATACCTTTTAATACAAATAGAATATTGATCATATTTATTCCATTTAGCGAGCTTATAGAATTCTAATAACAATACACATATGTATGTTACGTTACAATCTTCCATGTTAGTTATTCCAATTATACTCCTTCATTATTTAGTTATTTCAGTACTGCAATGTATCATTTTTATGCCAGTCACCATATTCTACATGTCATACGTTTTACTGCAGATAAGATTGGCAGTCTAATCTCTTCTTGAAAGCCTCCAGTGATGAAGCTCCCACAACTTCCAAAGACACATGCTGTCCAGGCTCCTTGTCAAGCACAGCTTCTTTTAGTTGTTTATCTTTGCATCAGCTTTGATGGTATCAAGCCAGCCTCAAGCCTTCATTTGTTGACACAACACTAGGTGACAGTAATATTCCAGCCTCTATTAGTGGCTACTTCTGAAATGTTTTAATAATGCAACCAAAGACAGGTAGTCTTACAACAGTTCGCTTAACGACCATTCAAAGTTACAACAGCATGGGGAAAAAGTGACTTATGACCATTTTTCACATGTATGACCATTGCAGCATCCTCACAGTCATATGATTTACCTTTTGCAAACTTCCAACAAGCAAAGACAATGGGGAAACCAGATTCACTTAACAACCATGTGACTAACTTAACCACTGCAGTGACTCACTTAACAAATGGTGGCAAGAAAAGTCATAAAATGGGGCACTTAACAAATTTCTCATGTAGCAACATAAATTTGGGACTCAGTTGCGGTGCTTAAATTGAGGATTATCTGTAGAATAATTTGATGGAAATTTAAATTATGATTTATGGGCACTGATTGGAGTACCACACAAAGACACTTTATGCTAAAGCGGGATTGAAATGCTGAGAGATTTAGAACATCCTCTCATATTGCCAATTATGAAGCATTTTTCAATACATATAAAAATATAAGTACAGTATAGTGGAAACAATCTTGAATACGAAGTGTCCTTTGGTTTCCTCCCCATTTTCACAGCTCCTTCCCATCAATTGATTCAGTTCTTAAATTCTGTAAAGTAATGATTCGTTTCATTCCAAAATATATCAGTTTATTTATTTATCTAATTTAGGTTCCTCTATTTCACTCTCAGGATAATTCCAGATTAAACATTGTTGTGTTGTCCTATTCTGTAAGAAATGGGGTCAGCAACAATACAAGACTGAATGAAATTATAAAGTATACGATGATGATATAAAATATATATAAAGTGTTACACATGTATGTAAGCTCTTGTCTTCCTTGTGGCTTTCTCCAATATAGTCTTCTTACTCCTTAGTCCACTTACTCTTATCATTCCTGTCCATTATCTTATAAATCCTCTTCCTGTTCGATCTTCAATCTGTCACCCTTTGCTCATCCTTCTATATTCACTTCATGTAGGCACATAGTTCTGGGTATTACAACTGAGTTCACCTCAATTTCAAAGAGTAGGAAGTCTTCTGCTAGAAAGATCAAGATGTCCTAACTCAATTCAAGACAGCTTTGAGTTGTGTGGAAAGTTATGATAACTTTGTCCACCCTCAAAGAAGAAGCAATACAATTTCCTTCAGAGAGGGATCCAGAAAAAAAAAGGAGAAGGGATTCAAAACTGCTCGAAAGTACAAAGGGAGTTCATAAAATAAATGGGAAGAAACAACAGTTAATAGGAGTTCGATAACTGGAGCCATAAAAGCATGAGATGTAATGAGAAGAAAAGCAGCCTCTCCAGACAAACACAGTGGAACAAGTTTCTTCTCCAGAGGAGCATGACAGAGAAGCATTTCTGAGAAGTAATGGTTCATTTCACCATTGATGCCTCATAGGGATTTAAAAAAAAATGAGAGAAAATTAGCATGTTGTAAAAAGTAGAAATATTTTGACTTAATTGAGTTCATGTGCTAGCTTGAAAGCAAAATCAAAAGCCTCTTTTTAAAATGAGTCTTATTTTACCTCAAAAGAGACTGATACACTTGGATTTGTAGAACTATATAGCTGAAACTGTGCATGGGGACGCAGTGGCTCAGTGGCTAAGACGCTGAGCTTGTCAATCAGAAAGGTCGACAGTTCGAATCCCTAGCACCACATAATAAAGTGAGCTCCTGTTACTTGCTCCAGCTTCTGCCAACCTAGCAGTTCGAAAGCATGTAAAAAATGCAAGTAGAAAAATAGTACCCTTCCCTTGGTGAGAAGGTAACAGTGTTCCATGCGCTTTTAGCATTTAGTCATGCCGGCCACATGACTACGGAATCATCAGCAGACAATTCTGGCTCTTCGGCTAAGAAACAGAGATGAGCACTGCCCCCTAGAGTCGGGATTGATATATGTGTGAGGGAAACCTTTACCTTTACCTATAGCTGATACTGTAGATGTGAGAAATATTAAAAAAATACAATTAATAAATCTCATTTTGCCCTTGCAACAAACCTGTTAGAAAGACCCAGGAAGTTTGTGGGAAGTGAGGGCTGAACCCTCCTCTCTACAATTCCACACAACTAAAAAAAATCAGTAGGTTCAGGATGCCACTCCTTTATACCAATTAACTAATGGATCAGCTTGCCTCCCAGTGATGACAGGACAGTCATCCATCACAGGTGGTTAGTCTAGAACAGGGGTCGGGAACCTTTTTGACTCAGAGAGCCATGAAAGCAAAATATTTGGAAATTTATTTCAGTAAGAGCCATATAATTAGACACACCGCAGAACCTGCTCTCTCCACAAAGGTGAATTTGTGAATAAATCTTGATAAAAATAAATAAATAAAATAAATCCAAAATGGCGACTGCCACTTTGCCCTCTTCCAAAATGGCAGCCGCAGCATCGCTCGCCCACAAAGCTTGCCGGCCAGAGAGGGAGGCTGCTTTGAACACATGTGGCCTCCAAATGGTGCTGTCTCCCGTACAAGGTCCCCAGGTTGTCTGAAATAGTCGCTGGGGCCAGAGACGTCGTTTGCAGCTTCCTCGTGTGTCATCCAAAATGGTGGCCGCCACTCTGCCCATTTTCAAAATGGTGGCCGCGATGTCGCTTGCCCACAAGGGCTTCCGGTGACGAGACTTATTTTTTCTGCGAGCCAGATGAAATTCTCAAAAGAGTCACACCTGGCTCGCAAGCCATACGTTCCCGACCCCTGGTCTAGAAGATCTCCAAGGCCCATTCCAGTCCTATTATGATGCTTTGATTCTGTTTCTATGCTTCTATTAAATTCCAGGCTTTCAAAAGCTAAACCCACACATCCATTTATCTCTTCAATAGATTTGTCAGTTTTACTTTCTCCCCTTTTCAGATTTTTAAGACCTCAAGTTTTTGCCACGATATTTTAAAGAAAATTACATGTTTTGATAATCTTTAAAAAAAAAAAAATCTCAAATTTTGGATATATAATTTCATTGTAATCTAAAACTCTATGGATGCTGCTGTCTTCTTGATCATGAACAAAAAATTTTTTTATAAGTCAGCGCTGGTGCCTTCATAAGCCTATTAGGGAATAGATACTCTTTGTTTCAGCTCAGACTTCCATATTCACTCATTCCACAGACTCATGTAACTTTTGAAAACAATTACAATTACAAATGTGAGAGGGCAGAGGAAATGGCATTGAAGGACAGAAGAAAGAGTCACTACTAAGGCAACAGTCAATTAAGGAGGACCAGCCCAGGCCAAGAAAATAACTGATGTCATGTTCTAGCTTGTCTGTTAAGTATCAAACAAATGATAAGTAGTGGGACAAAACTTTTGCATCAAAAATGAGTTGAGTACCAAATTCAATGAATTTCAAAGCAGCTGAATATCAAGGCACCACTGTATGATGAAAGCCAACAGACAGCATCTATAGAGGTCCATTTGCTTCCACTTTCCACTTTCATTTGAGTACATTTGTCCCTTTTCAGACAATGACAAATGTGCCAAGGCAGTAGCTGTAGAGAAGATTTGGACTCAAACTCTGCAATCCTTCTGAAGCAAGCTCCATCAGTAGACTGATGCATTTTATTTATTTGTTTGTGCTTATATTATTTAAACTTGGCTTACAAATCCATTAACACACAATGACATTATATGAATCCAATAACATGATAAATTTATTAAAATTATAAGTACAATAAGATTGACTTAAAATTACAAAGCACGTAATTAGTGCAACAAGTCTTTTAAACAACCTCCAATCGCTCATCTCGGATAACACCTGTTCCCTTCAACTCCTTGGGTCTCAAATGCTTTTCTAATTTTTCTAATTACTAAGTCTGCTACATTACTATTATTCTTCTCATTACTCCATCACCCATCCCCTCCCACTATGACTTTAACTTGTTGCTTGTATCCTTAGGATTTATACTGATTATTGTTTCCTAATATGAGTTGATTGCTTATTTGTACCCTATGAGTATCATTAAGTGTTGTACCTTATGATTCCTAATGAATGTACCATTTCCTTTTATGTACACTGAGAATATATGCACCAAATTCCTTGTGTGTCCAATCACACTTGGCCAATAAAGAATTCTGTCTGTTTGTCTGTCTATTTTCTAAACAAGGTCTTAATTTGGCTTCCTGAAAATCAAGATCATTACCACTCTTATATTGTGAGAGAACAGGAACCCACAGCAGGGAATGTTTGCTTCCAAGCTCCATTCAGCCACACTTCATAGGGGTGAGGACTTTCAGCACACATTCTTCTGCCTGCATATCTTGACTGGGCAGATGAGTGGTACGGTGGCCTAGAGGTGGAGCTCTCGCCTCACAATTAGGAGGTTGTGAGTTCAATCCTAGGTAGAGGCAGATATTTCTCTCTCTGAGCCAGGGGTGGAATCCTGGTTCTGTGTGCATGCATGCGCGCCAAACGCACTGCAATGCATCTCTTTAAACCACTTTTACAGGCTCCAGAGGCAGTGGGGATCATCAGGAAGGCTCCATAGATGCTCCAAATAGCTGATTAAGGTAAGTAAAAAAAAAAAAGAAGAAGCTCGTATAAGGAAGGATAAGGCAGGGGTGGGTGGTTGGGTGGGTGGGGCCAATTTCAAATTGCCGCTATGGTTAGGGTGATGTGGTACGATCTGGCTGAATTTCACCACTGCTCTGAGCATGTTGAGAATATATCTGCTGAATATAACTCCACATTGGTGACAGGAAGGGCATCTGGCCAGTAAACACTCAGCTCTGTTCAGTTGCCCAGACTCCACCCTGCAAGGGATTATGGGGTTGTTAAAAGGAAATGATGATATCTTGACTGGGCAGATTCTACTCATCTATAGATGGCCCTCAGGTAACTCAGGATAAAACCAGCTGCTTGATCAACACCTTGAAACATCAAAGCGTCTTCCTTTTCTGTATCACTTGAAATGTCCTGATAATTGTCAAGGGCCATCCCAGTTGCAGTGAGTTACAATGGCAAACAGGTATATGATTAAATCTTAGAATTCCATATTAAACTTAATTTTCATGATATTAAAAAAGGCTTATTTTCTATTATTTCCATCTTGTATATTTCCTGATTTATACCCAGAGGCTCTGAACTCTATTCTTGATTTGATTTGCTCATTATGCTTCTTACATACTTTCAGCTCTTGAAATACACTGCATTTTTGGAACGCTATTCAATCTGATTGCTAATGACCTCTCACCTCTGTATCTATTAATCTTTCCGAACAAAGCAAACTATTTCCATTCATCCTGGAAATTGCCTCTCTTTCCATATAACATATCAAAAAACTTCTCAGAGTAGGTGAGGTAGGGGGCAGGGGAATGGTGATGGTGGTGTGATAAATAAATGAAAAGAAAATTAATTCATCTAAAGCAAATGCAGTCTTGCAAATGCTTCTGTTTTCCTCAGCCATGCTTTTGTAAAGACAGAGGTCTGGAATTGGCTTTTTAAAGCAGTTTCCGGGTGTAATTGTTTTTTTTTTTCCTCCTGACTTTTGGTCTTCTCAAAGAAAACAGGGAGGGGAGGCATCTGTAAAAGAAAGTTCCTTGTACAAGATTAAGGATGATGGCAGAGGTATTGTTTATGGTATGTACAGATGAGGGAAGCAATATTTTTGTAGCCAGGATTTGGTAATTTTGCAACCTCTTAAAAACTGGAGGTGACATCACATTATAATTTATTTATTTATTTATTTATTTAATTACACTTGTATACCGCCTCCCTCCCTGAAGACTCGAGGCGGTGCACAGTCCGATAAAAATAGAAATATACAATTTAAAAAACCAAGTTAAAATACAAATAGAAATGGCTAATTCATTAAAAACCCAGTTATAAAAGTTAAAATTAAATTAATTAAAATATTAAACTAAATTAAATAAATTAAAAAAATTTAAATTTAAAATTTAAAACCCCGTTAAGTACTAGGCTAGACCGGCTTGCTGAAATAGGTGGGTTTTTAGTGCGCGCCGGAAGGTCCGCAGGTCCGTAATGGTCTGAATCTCCGGGGGCAATTCGTTCCAGAGGAAGGGTGCAGCCACAGAGAAGGTTTGCACCCTCGGGGCTGTCAGACGACATCGTCCCGACAATGGAACCCCAAGAAGGCCCACCCTGTGGGAACGTACCGGTCAGCTGGAGGCTGATGGTGGCTACAGGCGGTCCTGTAAGTACCCAGGTCCCAAGCCATGGAGCGCTTTAAAAGTAAGCACCAACACCTTGAATCGCACCCAGAAGGCCACAGGGAGCCAGTGCAGCTCGCTCAGGAGAGGTGTAATTTGGGAGCTCCAAGGAGCTCCCGAAATTGTTTGCATGGCCACATTCTGAACCAACTGCAGCCTCTGGATGCTTTTCAAGGGGAGCCCCATGTAGAGCAATGTAAAGGGGGGGGGGGAGCCTGAAATTTTCAGACTTCCTGGTGGATTAGGGGTTTTAAAGAAAAATACAAAACTTGTTAAGATTAGCAAAGATTTCACATATCTATTCTAGCCCTGGAAAAAAATATATGGTGAACAAAGAATCTAAGTGCCAGATTTTTTGACTGCTAAAATCCTACAGGGTTGTGGAAACTATAAGCGTGGAATAATAAAGGTTTGTGACCACATGGTTCTTCACCCCCTGCTAAACATCAATCACATCTCTGAATGACAGTCCTGAGAAAGCTTTTCTAAATGTTGCTTTTTAGCATTATCTGCTACTGAATTATTTTAAAAAATTGCTCAATTGCTCATTCAAAATTGCAAGCCTGCCTTTTTAAAATTATACCACAGCAATCTCCATTTCATTCATTCAAGAAACAGAAGCTCCTTTAAGGTTTTATAGAACTGATTATGCTCACTGGTAGGCCTGTGAATGCTTCAAAATTGACTCAAAAGACTTGCTTCAAAGTGCATGGGAAATATAGCAACAGTTTTTAGCAGTTTTAAACTGGGGGAAGGGGGAGAGCCTAAAAACACACACAGCTGCTTTTACATATCATGTGAAAGACATAGTTGCTTTAATAAATCAACTCATTAAAGCAGCAGAATCTTTTTCACACTGTGGCTTCATCATCCCTTTAATCAGGTACTGCACTCCTGCTCCTGGATGTTTTAAAGCATAATTTTTGAATTATTTTCAAAACATGTTCAGTTCTATTCACCAGTCCTATGCAGACTGATCTGATTTCATGAGATCTTTTAAGCCATTGGGAGAATGCAATTATTTACAGTAAGGTGAAGAGGTGAAATTCAGCTGGTTTGCACCTGTTCTATGGAACCGGTTATTAAAAGAAACCTCCTTTTTTTCCCACTTTGCAGGGCTAATCCTGTAAATAAGGCAGTTGTTTCTAGCCTAATCTTTATTGCCTTGCTCACAGAAACTGCCTCTCTCCTTATTACATTGTAACTTTGGTGAAGTTTAATTCTGTACTTGGTAATGTTTAATCCTGTGGCCACACCCACAGAATCAGTAGTAGAAAAAATTTTCACCACTGGTAAGGTTCTTTTCATTGTCTTGAGGCTTCATTTAAATATGAGCCAGCAGTGTGCTGCAGCTGCCAAAAAACCCAACACCGTTCTAAGCTTCATAAACAGAGGGATAGAATCAAGATCACGTGAAGTGTTAATACCATTTTATAATGCCTTGCTTTTGCTTTATGTCAAGACTAGCTTTTAGCATAAACAGACATCATACTGTTAATAAAAACAGTACTTTATAACTGTTTTGAATAAAAGCATTCTTTCTTGTATGTGTTCCTTTACAGTTATGCACTAGAATTGATACTCTGGCCACAAGAAATCAGTTATTTTCTTTGTCTTTGAACAAAATTTTAAGCTTAAATCTTAAGCGATCTTCTCTGTTGAATAAGGGAAAATGAGGAAACAGCTTCTTTCTAAAGAAGCTTCTCTTTATGCTAAGAGATGGTTTGTTATTATTAAGCTTTCTCTAAGAGCAGATCAGTTATCATCTTGTGGTCTGCCGGAGATTTGTTTTGTTTTCCTTTATATTTTTCTCTGGCAGAACCCTTTAAGCTGTGATTTCTGTTGCAGAAAACTCTGTATTTTATCTCTTTTGTTAAGTGAATATTTTGCTTATTGTTTAAACCTAAAATATATTGCTACATTCTCTCCATTCATTTTCATTTTCCTTTAAAACAGTTTGATGCTATTAATCTCTTATGATATTGATCTATCTGCCAAGGAGGTATGGGCTGATTCTCTTAGCCCCGTATCTCGCTACTATATGTCCAGAAGATGGCACCAGAGAATTAATTTCTCTTTTTACCCCTTTTAAATTGCCAAAAGGTAAAAACTTGAGTAGGGTAGCTCAATGTCTCTTATACACTGGAGATGAGGAGGCTCTTTAGAGCAGGCATGTCAAACAGACAATATTTTATACACCTTGGATCCTTCTTGAGCAGAAAGATGGGGTAAAATATTTTAAATCAATAAATATAATTTAGTAAGTGAGTAAACAGGAAGGAGAACCCTACATGCTGTCCTAAGTTCACTGTTGAAAAGGCAGTCTAGACATGTAACAAATAAGCAAAAAAGCTTCCAAGGCTCCCCGGGCAAGTTGCAAGAGAAATGCCTCTCCCCTGGAGTGACAGCAACTCCTCCTTAGCCTGGTCAGAAGAGCCAGTCAGGCAAGGCCGGTGCTTGTAACCTGACCCACACCACCACTGTCCCACTGTCCCAATAGCAAGATGGGTCACCCTCCGAGCTGCCAAGGGCGAGCCAAACTACTGCGGCCCAATAGAAGAGAGTGCGGCCTTCATCATAACTCAAATGTGACAATATGGCCCTCAGGGGACTCTGAGTTTGACATGCCTGCCTTAGAGGGTGGCACTGAGAACTATAAAGCCAAATATCAAGGTAAGATATAACTAGGATATATAAACCACAACACTTCAGCTTTTCAGCCTGTCAACTCATATGTATTATCTTCTATCTGAAAAGTTATAGATCAAGTCTATGGAGATTCTCAGCCATCCAAGTCATGGTTTTCCCAAAGGTACTTTTTCAAAAAGCAACTGGACTTTCTTTGTATTTTTCTTGAAGAAGTTTTGCTTCTCATCCAAGAAGCATCCTCAGTTCTGATTGAATGCTGAGGAATGGGAGGATTTTTGTCATCTAGCTGTTAATACTTTGATTGTGGGTTATAAGCTCTCTGCGAGTTGTTGAGGCCCTTAGGAGCCTCGGTGGCACAGTGGTTAGAGTGCAGTACTGCAGTACTTCTGCTGACTGCTGGTTCAAATCCCACCAGGCTCAAGGCTGACTCAGCCTTTCTTCCTTCCAAGGTGGGTAAAATGAGGAGCCAGATTATTGGGGGGAGGGGGGAGGGGGGAGGGGGACAATATGCTGACTCTGTAAACTGCTTAGAGAGGGCTGGAAAGCACTATAAAGCATTATATAAATCTAAGTGCTATTGCTATCTGTGCACGCAGGACGAGATGCAGCGGGTGGATGCTTGTCACAGGGAGATCAAACCTGGAATTTTGGTGGTCCACAGAAAAAATATTTGCATTTTTTATATTGCACTAAATCAGGGGTCGGTCATTAGGCAGATCATATTAGTGGACCATGGGATTTAAAATTATGAATTTAGTGGTCCCTGAGATCCAAAGGTTGGGGACCCCTGACCTAAACCACAGTGGTCATGGAACCTGGAGATAGGTGGTGTTGCATCCCTTTCTCTCTGTTGAGAGAGATATGTTCAATTTTAACAGATGACCTCTTTGACCCCTTTTTTCAAATCAGTGGTCCTCACTATCCAGAATGTGGACTTTGCTGTCTTCAAATGAGTGACCTTTGTCTTTCAAATGCAGATGGACTACTGAATCTTGCCTTGACGAGTTTATTCTCTTATGTTGTGCCATGAATTTGTGAAGCGGTTGTTTTATTTCTCCAATGTACAGATCTGTACATGTCTCACTGTATTATATTGCACACATCACATTGCTCAGCTTGTGTCTGGGTGCTTTATCTTTTGGGTGGACAAGCCTCTGCCATAGGCTATTTTTTCATTTAATGTTTGCATGTATATTGTGTTGGTTGAAAATCCTCCTGAGAATTTACGGAATAACCACGTTGTTTCATTTGTTGTTCTCTTCCTTGTCTGTTTTGGAAAAGCTCCTGGTGGGCCTTTTTTTGAATTTGATGAAAACCCAGTTGGGATAGTATAAGTTCTGAGGGCTTCCTTGATGTGTTTTAATTCTTTTTCCTTTTCGTTAGTAAGCAAACCTTCAGTCTGGTGGTGCAGGAGTCTGTTCACTCCCATTTGGTACTCCAGTGAGTGATGAGAATCAAAATGTAAATACTGATTTGTGGGGGGGGGGGCAAGGGGGTTCTGTAAACTTCACTGTTAATGCTTCTGTCTTCCCTAATGTGTACTGATGGTAGATTATTTTCTTTAACATCTTTCCGTGTGAACTTAATATATCTGTCCACAGAGTTGATGTATTTGGCGAAGGCTTCCACTTCCTGTGTTTTAATCAAGTCTTAAATGTTAACATAATGTCAGCCTTACTAGATAGACCAGGCAGAAAACGTGACCAGGTAAACTAATTCTACTTTATTTACAAAGCTACATTAATGGAATCTTGCAAAACTGGAAGTATAATTCTCCCCTATCATCCTTAAAGCCCAGTAACATAGGAAGGGTCCCTCCTGAATCACTTTCTGTCCCCAATATTTAGCTGTGGGCTATGCTTCTTCTTAACTGACCATTCCTAGGCAGCATCTCTTTGTCCAATCTTCCAAGATCATTCCCCCATACTATTACATACAGTTTCATGGATTGCACACATTTTTTCAGATACAACACAGTCAACGTCATTGCAACCACAAATATGATATTTTTTAAAGATGCACTCAAATCCATCATTTCTTCTTCTCTGGAAGCTATTATAAAGTATTTTCAGGATTAATTGACTGGATCTAACTAAAATAATTCAGAAGCTAAGGTCTAGTCTAATTGTGAATGAGATCAGAAATGACAGAGATGGGTAGGAAACCATAAATAAGCAGCAAAGTATTAATTTCTTGCCCGAAGGTTTAAAATTTAGCTTTTCTTTCTGCAGTTAAAAGGCTCAGTAGCAGAGAATTGGAAAGGAGTTTTGTGGAAATGTTTTGGCTGTGATTGACTTTTTTTAGAACCTAGTAAAACATTTTAAATTATTTCCAGCTGTGTTAATATAAAGACTGCCTAGTCATCCTCTATTCAATTTTTCCACCCACCCAGGGATTTGTATATCAGTAAGAAGAGAAAAGGTTTTGACGTGTACAGCTAAATTATATATTTCCAAAAATGGTGGACCAACTATTATTTCCTTGTTTCTTCTTCCCAGCAAGTTTGGAGAGCATCCTGGCGCTATCTAAAAAGAGTTTGCATTTTTGCAAACTCTCCAATAATCTAGTGAAGATCACAGTTTGATGAATCTCTTATATCAGTGTTTCCCAACCTCAACACATTTAAGAGGTATGGACTTCAACTCCCAGAATTCCCCAGCCAGCATTGTAAACCCAGCCAGGCTGGGAAACACTGTCTTATATCTTTTATATCTGTTCCCTATTTTATAAAAGCTTTAAAACAACCTAGTAAAAAGCATCAAAACATAAAAAAAGCCTGCCAGATTGCAAACAAACAAAAATGCAGATCTTGTAAGTAGATGTTAGCACTTATGTCCACATAAAAACAATAATAAAAGAGGGATAGAAGAAGGTATAGAGTCAGACAGTACACAGAGGTTGCAAAAAAATAGAAATGTGATACAAATAAAAGAAAATGTAGAATAAAAATAAGAACAAAGGGAAAAACAAGCACATAAGTACGAGAGAAAGAGATAGAATGGGAGGAAGAGAGAGAAAGGGAGGGAGGGAAGGACAAGGGAAAGAGATAAAAAGGGAAGGAAGAAGAGAGAAAGGAGGAGGAAGGGAGAGGGGGGAGAGAGGGGGAAAAGGAAGAGAGGGAGAGAGGAAGGGAGGAAGGCAGAGAGAGGGAAGTAGAGAGGAAGAGGGAGAAGGAGGAAGGAAAGGAGAAGGAGAGAGAGGGAGAGAGAGGGAGAGAGAGGGAAAGCGGGAGAGAGAGGAAGAAAACAAGAAAGAGGAA
The DNA here is from genome assembly GCA_017656035.1 of Myanophis thanlyinensis. NCBI lineage: Eukaryota > Metazoa > Chordata > Lepidosauria > Squamata > Homalopsidae > Myanophis > Myanophis thanlyinensis. The sequence continues at coordinate 13,812 of JAEANM010000552.1, forward strand.
AGTAAGAAAGTAGTGAGAGGAAGGAGTGAGAGGGAAGAAGATAGGGAAATAAAAAGAAGGGGAAAGAGGGAGGTAGGGAGGAAAAGAGAGAAGGAGAGAGAAGGGGAGGAGAAAGAGGGAGGAAGAGAGGGGAGAGAGAGAGAACTGAAAGCTGCTTATGAAAATGTGTTAGGTATGTTAATGAAAGAGAGAAGAAATTGAACCAGTGACATATACAGTATATCAAAGTGTTGATTTATACAAGAAATGTTTAGCTTAAAGAAGATATAGATATAAGCAACTATAAATATGTATGTTAAAAGGGTGGAAATGTATGTTTCATTGTGGATGACCCTTTGCATGAGTCGTATTGGAAAAAATAATAAAATAAATAACTAAAACAATAATAAAAGTTAAATATCCATATTCAATTTTTTTGTAAAAAAATATAATTGTGCAAATTGTGTACCGAGAGGAATAGTGACTGACTAGGAAATTCTGGGAGTTGAATTTCACATATCTTAAAGTTGCAAGTTTGAAAAACAGTGGTCTGGTCAATTCAGTCTGGCTCATGCAAACTGGATCTTTGGCTACTCCTTTCTCTACGTTAAACCAATTGGTGTCTCCATATGATGTTCGCACAGTGGCTTCTTGATTTGTCTACTGTTGCACCAACTTGACCAGATGTACTGGTACCCCCAGGTATTGTAGGTCTCTCCATAGCTTCTCATGATGAACATAATCAAAAGCTTTCTTGCAATTGATGAAGCACATGCAAAAAAAATCCCTATTATTCCATGATCCAGTGCAGATTTGCAACTCACAAGTGCCACGTCCCCTTTGGAAACAGGCTTGAACATCTGGTAATTCCCTTTTGGAGATTGCTGCTAGACATGGCTGTATAATTTTAAGCAGAACCTTGCTGATCTGACTTGATAATTGGAGCAATCTTTAGCGTCACCATTTTTCAGCAGCAGAATGAACACTGAGCATTTCCAATACTGTGGCTCAATGTTGGCTCCTCAATATTTTCTGGCACAGGTCTCTAAGCTTTGTGCAAAGTTCAATGACACAATGAAAGACACAGTTGCTACTTAATGGTGATAGACTGAGAGATGTTATTATCAAGAGAGGAATCTTTCAAGGAAACTCATAGCCTCCACTACCATAGTAATTGTCACTGACTCTTCTGTAAACAGCATTGAACAAGTTAGGCCATCCCTATTAAATATCAACAACATCTGCCAGATTATCCTATCTCCTCCATCATCTCCTATGTCTGATGCTGTATGGAAAACCACCATCTGCGCTCAGGACTGTCTCTATATACAGGCAAGGTATTGCAATGACATTTGGACAAGACAAATGTGCTATCTTTACCATCAGCAAGGGGAAATGGTGAACATTGATTGAATTAAGATGTTTTACCTGGAAGAACTCACATCCTGAATGATACATTTATTCCAATTTCATTTTAGACTGAATTTTATTCCAATTTCACTTTAAATTGTATTTTATCCAACTCCATTTTAAATGGCTTTTATCAAATTTTAGAAATAATTTGTTTCTGGTACTCTGCACTTTGACCCAAGGGCTAATCAATAAATAAGTACATTCATTTGTTTACATAAATAAACACCATCAAACAACATCTACCTATTCCTAGTCTTTGGGAAGGACTTGATAGGGCAATAAAACTGCCAGTTTAAATATCTGGTTGACCGTGTGACCAATCATAATAATAAAATTTTATTCTACTCAACTCCCAAGGACTCTGGGCAGCATGTGAATTTAAGAAACTATTTTTATTAGTACAATGTTTTATAAAATTTATATATAAATAGTGTCATTGTAAATAGCAGATGGAAAATGTCTTCTCAGCAAGCTTGGGTTAAAAGTCACATAAATTTTGTCATTCTTGGTTCAGCAACAAAATTTGAGCTCTTGGATTCCATCTGCAAAAGTGAATGTGTTTGATTGTAATTAAAACATACTGTTGTGGTTTAGCAGTTGCCACTTTTTATCAGTACTATTTGGGATTAATTGTGTAAAGGTCTTTCTCCATGCCAGCACCAATGCATCACAGTCCTCTACTGGAATGTAATAGATTTGATCAATGCAATCATGGTTTTTATTCATAGGTCTCATAATCTCTCCATCAGCTGCTGTAAATTCATTATTGTTTATGCATGCATTCATTATTATGAAAGGGCTGAAAAAGTAGTGTATTGGATGTGTAATTGAACCTTGCTTCTAAATGTTGCTCAAGATGTGTACAAAATCCATTTCCTAACTTGATTCAACAATGAGGCAAATGTTATGCATCAAATCAAGTGAAGATCTGTCTACTTTAGACTTGATTCAAAGCGAGACTCTCCCAAAGATTAACATGGAGGAACTACAAACAGACTTATATTTTAACTGTTTCAACAGGATAGGATGACATTTGCAGAAATAATACTGTAAATAATAAATCTGTGGGGGGATGAAGAGAATGGATGCTGAGATTTTGGAATTAAGGTTCTTTTAACTAAGAGATAGAAAAAAGGTGTTGTAACTCTGGGGCTTTGGATTTTGTGGCATTTTCATGCCTCTCCAGATAAGTTGTCAATTTCTTAATCTTCCGTATTGTCCTGTAGATGAAGAATTTGACACTTGAAGGTATTTTTTTGGGCATGTCTACACTTTTGCACATAATTGAAGCAGAACATTTCTTCTAGCAGCATCTGTTTTCTGCTCTCTCTCCCATGACATTTCAGGCATTTCATGCCCAGTCTTAAAATATTCTTAGCCACATCAGTGATAAAATAGTATTTTCCCTCTAATTTCAGTATTATTCAAAAGCAGCCTCAGGATAAAATCGGTTGGGCTTTGTATTCTGTTCTCTGGGAGAGACTACTTGGATAAGTGGAATGGCTAGGAACAATGGCAAAAGCATAGCAGTAGCATTTAGGCGTATATACATATACTGCAGATGGGGACGACAGCCAAGAAATTAAAAGATGCTTGCTTCTGGGGAGGAAAGCCATGGCAAAGCTCAACAGCATAGAGATATCACCCTGCCAGCAAAAGTGCATATAGCCAAGGCTATGGTTTTCCCAGTTGCAATGTATGGCTGTAAAACGTGGACCATAAGGAAGGTTGAGCATCAAATAATTGAGGCCTTTGAACTATGGTGCTGGAAAAGACTTCTGTAAGTCCCTTGGACTGCAAGGCGAACAAACAAGTCACTCCTAGAGGAAATCAACCCTGACTGCTCTTTAGAAGGCCAGATCCTAAAGATGAAACTCAAATATTTTGGCCATCTAGTGAGAAGGAAAGACTCACTGGAGAAGAAACTAATGCTGGGAACAATTGAGGACAAAACAAGAATGGGTTGGCAGAGAATGAGGTGGCTGGATGGAGTCACTGGAGCAGTCGGCATGAGCTTAAATGGACTCCGGGGGATGGTAGAGGACAGGAAGGCCTGGAGGAATGTTGCCCATGGGGTCGCAATGGGTCAAACACAATTTCACAACTAACAACACTGTATTCCCATAGTGCTTTACAGCATTTTCTGGGCAGTTTACAATGTGAGCATTATGTGCATATTTTCCCCCAACAATCTGGGTCCTCATTTTACTGACCTCGAAAGAATGGAAGGCTGAGTCAACCTTGAGCCCCATCAGGATCAAACTCCAGGCCATGGGCAGAGTCAGTCTGCAATACTGCATTTTAAGTATTGTACCACTGGGGTCCTTAAAGGAGAGTCAAAATTACACATCAACTTAGTTTTTCACAAGCTCAAGGCTGAGTAGTAGAGAGAACTCTTTGCTAAATGCAAGTTTGCTGTCATATAACTTATGGAAGTGTTAAGTGATAATTTCCTGAGTAGATCTTGGATTTTCTATATTTAAAAAAAAATCTTGGGAAGTTTCCTAAACTGTACAATAGTTAATCCTCATGAAATATTTTGATTTGGAGATGATCCATAAAAAAACCTCCTTATACAGTTTTATGTTCATTTGTAAGGAATCAGTGCATTGTAATGGTAGTTGGTAATTATTTTGCCTGCTCCCATTAATTGCGTGGAAAAATCACTAAAATATTGTTATATAAAAGCCCCCCATTGGAGCCTCTGTTTGCCATGATTAAAATAGTCAGTGACTTGATATGTATTTCACTCTATTTCCTCCTTTAGAAAATATATATGGAAAAGGTTGCAATTTTCAAACAAGCATTAGGTCCTTCTGAAGAACTCCATAAAGAAGAGACATTACCACCATTAATCAGTCATTGATAATACTTTTTAGCTTGTCTAAGACAGTTGTAATAATTTCTTTGTCCTTGTCCATCTATACCATCTGCTGTCTTCCCTACCTTTTATTTCTTTCGGTTTCGCCAAGCATAATTTTTAGGTCATTCCTCAGTTCTCAAAAATATACATTGTTTTGTTACTACTTAAATATCGTATTTGAAGTATATTGTTTCTTCTAAATACTAGTTGTAAGGGAATATAGTAAGAAGGAGATAGCTCTCCCCTCTTGCTTGAGTGAACATCACAGAGGCCATATGGCTGAAAAACAAAATGCTGGACTAAATTTGCTTTTGATTTCACCAAGGAAGGCTTTTCTTGTGTTACATATATTTTCCAGTAAATGATCTTTGAATAATTAGTATTTTTCAAATGAATGGATGTTTCTACCTATAATTACCCATATGTAAACATTGGCACGCATACCAGAAATATAATCTAACATAGCGGAAGATACAATCCAATATTAGTTTATTTCCATGGCTTCTCTTAATTGTCATGGCAAATGTTAATTTTTTAGTATGATATCACCTTTTTTCAATTTGAAAGGGAGCAAATAGTATGAAAGAATGAATGGATGAAGCCTAATCTTAAGAAGTAGTACTTAATCTTCATATGGTTTTAGAATTATCTTGATTTCTATATTGTTTCTTTGCATATGGAATACCTTCGACTGTATTTCATTCGTTAGTCTGCCATTTGAAGTTTATTTCTGACCAATATTAAAAGACACCTTTAAAAAATGCAAATTGATAGAGAAGCCTCTGGTTTATAGGGAACTGGGGGGGGGGGAAATCTATGGGCTTTGTATATGGTCATCAATTTCTTCTATACCATTCATGTTCTTAATGGACTGTACCTTGGATCCTTCCCTTTCACAAGGGTGATGTGCCTGGCTGACTCCTTTGCCACGTTGATTCTTTTGAATCTGCAGAGAGGCTGGATTATTCTGAAAAAGTTTGTAATTTCTTTCCATCTTTTCATACCATCATGGACTCTCTTCTTCTCAACGTTCTAGTGATGATTGACAGGAATAAAAGAAGCATATTTGGGGGAGAGAGAGTCATGCTTGTGGGGGGAGATAATTCTATTTCCCCTTGCCGTGTCTTGCTATCCCACCTCCTCAAAAGCCCCCTGTTCTTTAACATCTTTCTTATGTCTGTAGCTACTTCCACATTCTCTACCAAGGCTTCCTGCCAGGTGTGTGAGAACAGTCCCTCTCTCTCATTCTCTTTACCTATTCCCAACCGATACAAGCGGGTTACATGAATAGCTTTATGGTGAAGATTGAGAAAACCATGCTTACAAAACAGTTCAGGGTATAGGAGGATACAGAAAACTCGAGGTGTAAATATGCGTTCATGTGTGTATATAATAGAATGGAAGGGGCCTTCAAAATCTTTTAGTTCAACGCCCTGCCTTATTTTATATTGGACAAATGGTTGCCCAAAGTTTTCTTGACAACCTCCAGTAATGGGAGCATCCACAAGCTGTTCCATTAACTAATTACTCTCATTGTCAGGAATTTTCTACCCAATTCCAGGCTGGATCTCTATCTGTCTAACATCTACCCATTGCTTCATATCTTGTCCTTAGGTGCTTTGGAGAATAAATCAATCCTCTCTTCCCTCTGAGAACCTTTCAAGTATTGGAAGATGGCTATCATGTTCCCTCTATCATCCCCTAACCTTTCTATTTCCTAGGCTGTTAGTTCCCTTAGAGTAGGGGTGTCAAACTCGCATCATCATGGCAGCATCAGGTGACATATTGGATTTTTATCCCCCTTCACTAAACTGGGTGTGCGTGTGCCCAGTGCATGATGCATCTGGCCCACGGGTCGGGAGTTTGACAGCCCTGCCTTAGAGTTTAAATGTACAAATTAGCCTCCAAACCCCTTATCTTTGTTGCTCTTCTCTGCACTCTTTCTAGGCCAGGGGTGTCAAACTGGTGGCCCATGGGCTGCATGTGTCACATAAAAGCCACAGCCACCCCAGCTCCGCAAAGGGAAAAAACATTGCAGTACATCATGTAACAGCAGCAAGTTTGACACCCATGTTAAGATCTTCTTCTTCTTCTTCTTCTTCTTCTCTCTTTTGGAACCTCAAATAATGCTCGACAGACTCTTTAATGAAGTCCTCCTCTTCACTGGAGAACTTCCAAGGCAGGTTGGATGCACTTAGATGGCAGATGGTAGATGGTGAGACTTTAATGACGAACCGGTCTTTTTTTTTTTTTTCTCACAGTGGGTCCTCACTATCTTACTATTTGTAGAAAGTCTTAGTGGACAGAAAAAGGGCAAAAAATGGATTGCTCTTCCAAGGACTCCATCTCTGAGGTCAGGTCAAGAATGTTGAACAACACGGAAACCTGCAAATAATTTGCTCAGCAGAGAGGTTTTCCAAAGGAGGGCACTGGGGGTAGTATCTGTTATTATTCTTGCAGAAAAAGCAAGCTCAAACAAGCCAGGTTTGATGGCTGTCACTATCCATTTCCCATAAGGAGAAAGATGGCCTCGGAAGGCCAAACCACAAGTGTTGGTCAGAATTATGCTGTTTGGATCAAGTAGCAAGCAAGAACTCTTAAATCCCCCAAAGAATGGAGCAATTTCGGAGCTGGCATTGAGGGATGGTGGAGAAAAGCTAATAGTTTGATTCAAGTGGAAAGCAGAGATGGATTTCTTAAGGGAAGATATATAAGGGGGTACTTTATTTCTGTGGGGAACAAAGAGCGGAGGATTTCTGGGCAAGACGCATAATTCTCCTGCTTGACTGATGGCTGAAAAACCTCCTTCCTTTCATATATATTTCTTTATAAGTCTAAAATTTTAACCAGTCAAAACTGATATTAGCAAAAGTGGAAGTAAAATACATTCCAAGAAACAAAACCAGATTTCCCCCTTAGCTAAATTGCACTTTTTACTCATTTTAAAGAACATTTCTGCTAATGGATTTAAAATTGTGAGCCACGCATTAACTGTCCTGGTGTAATGTGGCTTTGGTTTTAAAAAATTAACAATGTTCAAACAAACAAACAAAACAAAAAAAACCTGATATCAGCAAAGAAATAAAGAAAATAAGGGAGAATTGTGAAAAAAATAAGAATGAAACCAGAAAAGGAAGTAGAAATAGAAAAGTTTATAAACTAAGCAGCTTCCAAACTTTTTTACAGTGGTTAGAAATGCATTTATATAGATGGTCCTCAACTGGAAAGCGTTCATTTAGTGGCCATTCAAAGTTACAATGGCAGTGGGAAAAGGGACTACTTATGACCATTTTTCACACTTACGACCATTGCAGCATCTCCATATTTATGACGGCTGCAGTTTCCCAGGGTCACATGATCCTTTGGTGACTTTCTGACCGGCAAAGTCAATGGGCAAACCAGATTCACTTTAACAACTGTGTTACTAACTTAACAACTGCACTTAACAATGGTGGCAAGAAAGATGGGGCAAAACCAACTAAACAATTGTCTTGTTTAGCAACAGTCGTAAGTCAAGAACTACTTATATCTGAGCCTTTCTCTCTCTAAGGTTACACCGTAATTCCCTTCTTTCCATAAAATACTCCTTCTAATCTTCAAAGCCATAAATCACAAGTTCATTGTCCTATTTTTTTTCCCAGCCAAAAATCCATTAGGACTTAACCAGTCGGTAACAAATTTAGATATTGATCTTATGGTAATATAACGAGTTAATTTTGCCATCTCTGTTTAATCTCATAGTTTTCACCTTCCATTCCTCCACTTTTGAATTCTCTCTATTTTTTTCTTTCAATCGTCTCGCAATAACAATTGTATTTTTTCAAGGGACTTGGACTACAAATGTCATTGAATAAATCAATGAAATCCCTTTTATGTTAGCAGGTTGATGGGAGCGGTAAAGTTGACCTAACGATGACGTGGACAGAGAATAACAAAGGAGAGGACAAGCGAGGACGGGAACAGACATCAGCTGATAAAACCAAGCCAAGTTTTTCATGAAGCATTGAGCAAACAGATCAGGAACAAGTTGGAACACAGCATCCAATTTTGGTCTCCATGATGTAAAAAGGGTATTGAGACTCTAGAAAGAGTGCAGAGAAGAGCAACAAAGAAGATTAGGGAACTGGAGGTTAAAACATATAAAGAATGGTTGCAGGAACTGGATATGTCTAGTCTAATGAAAAGAAGGACTAGGAGTGACATGACAGCCGTCTTCCAATATCTCAGGGGCTGCCCCAAAGAAGAGGGGGTCAAGCTACTCTCCAAAGCATCCGAAGGCAGGACAAGAAGCAACGGATGAAAACCCATCAAGGAGAGAAGGAATGAAGGAGAAATTTTCTGACAGTGAGAACAATGAACCAGTGGAACAACTTGCCTCCAGAAGTTGTAAATGCTCCAACACAGTTTTAAAGAAAAGATTGGACAACTCTTTGTCTGAAATGCTATAGGTTTTCCTGCCTAAGGAGGTGGTTGGACTAGAAGACCTCCAAGATCCCTCTGTTATTCTGTTCTGCTATTCTTTTGAATGGCGTGTGGACGCCGTTGACCTCTATGTGCCTGTTAATGGCCAATTTTTTTCTGTATGATGGCCTTCCAGGAATACTCTAGTGTGTCATTCCGTCTACCATAAAGTGGAAGGAAGAGAAATACAACCTGTTTTGAAAGAAGCACCAGAATTCTCCTGATTCCAGGCACAGGTGCCAAATCACGACGAACTTGATGTTCCAGGAGACTGTCAGAAGCTCGTCAAGGCTTGTCACTCAGCTACATAAGACAGCCTTCTGAAGAGCTACGGAATCTTTCCTAGAGTTTTGAAATTCTTAGCCATTTATTGAGCAATTTCTCTGCCGCCAACAGCCAAGAAGCAAAGGCCTGGGGATTTCCTAAAATCCTGAATGAAAGATGGGATACGCAGCACATCCGACAAACAAATGCACGACAGCATATCCCACTTGTGATACTCTGCAGAGAGGTCACACCGCAATACGAGACGGCCCATCATCACAAGAGCTACAATTAAAAAAAAAACAACAACTCAGAAATGAATGCTTGGAATTCATCCCCCAAAAAATCTCTTTTCCACTGGAAAATAAAATTGAGAGAGTGACATATTTAGCCATTCTGTTTGCACAAATGCTCTTATCGGTGGATATACAGCTTGCGCCTATTGTTTGCCTTCCTTGGAAAGGAAACAATTCAATTGCTAAAATGCCTCTTTTATACCTAGAGAGTGCTTGAATTTCCACCTGTCTCAGACCCCCGTCAGAAAATCTGCACAAACAGGTATTCTGAGGATTGGCTTTCATAATTCAGTAGTTTTATTGGGGCAATAAAAATAGGGTGTTCACAAAATTTAGGGGTATTTTGGGTTCGGGCAACTCTTCTTCCAACCGTATGATTCTATGTTCTATAATAAACACACAGGTAGCGGCTTATATTGAGCACTGCAGGTGCTGATTTTTATAGCATTCCAGGTTTAATCCTAAATTGGCCCAGGTAAGCCTGGTACCTTCCTATGACACCTGGGAATTCTAGAACGGTCCGTTCCACTTTATAATGCCTTGGTAAGGCCATACTTGAATGACTGCATCCAGTTCTGGTCGCCACAATACCAAAAAAAGATGTTGAGACTCTAGAAGGGGTGCAGAGAAGAGCAACCAAGATGATTAAGGGCCTGGAGACAAAATATATATATGATGAACGGTTGCAGGAATTGGGTATTTAATGAAAAGAAGGACTAGGAGTGACACGCTACCAGCCTTCCAATATTTGCTGACACAAAGAAGAGAGGGTTAATTTATTCTCCAAAGTACCCGAAGGCAGGACAAGAAGCAATGGACGCAAACTAAGCAAAGAGAGAAGCAACCTAGAACCAAGGAGAAATTTCTTGATGTTGGAACAATTAATCAGTAGAACAACTTGCCGCTGCTCCATCACTGGAGATTTTCAAGAAGAGACTGGAGAGTCATTTGACATGACATGGCATAGGGTGGCCTGCCTCAGAAAGGAGCAGGAGGTTGGACTAGATGACCTCCAAGGTTCCTTCCTACTGTGTTATGCTGTTATTCTGTTAGAAGCCGCAAGGCCATCACATACGGAGGTCAACTAGATTTGAAACTGCTCTACTAAATGATGGAGGAAAATGCAGGACCAGGTCGTGTAGGTAGAACAATCATTCTCAAGTTGCATTCCACAGAACAATTGTGCTTCTTCTCAACCTGAGCAGGTTGTCCAACCACCATGAATGAAGGCAGCTCTTCCAGTGGTGGAATTCAATTTTTTTTTTACTACCGGTTCTGTGGGTGTGGATTGGTAGGCGTGGCTGGGGGGATCATGTGACTGGTTGGGTAGGTTTTGTAAGCAGGGCAATAAAGATTAGGCTAGAAACAACCCCAGGATGTTTCTTTCCTGCCTTCCTTACAGGATTAATCCTGTAAAAAGGGGAAGATTTCTTCTAACAACCGGTTCTCCCAACTGCTTAGAAAATTTACTACAGGTTCCAGTGAACCGACTCGAACCGGCTGAATTTCACCTCTGAGCTCTTCTCAGCCTTCATACTGAGACGATTGGAAAAATTACTCTATTGAAGGAAAGCGAAGAGGTAGTAAGCCAAAAGGCACTGGAACTTCTACTGCCATTCCTTTTGAGATATGTATGTGTAAGTGGATTTTAACTACTCTGTTTACAGGTAGTCCTTGAGTTATGGCCACTGAGGTCATCAAGAGGGACAATACATGACTAGTTTGATTTTATGGCTTTTTTTTTTTTCCCTGCAGCAGTCGTTAAAGAAACCCATTGTTTAGTAGAAGGTGGTTTTGCAGGAAACCAGAAGTAAACATCTGAAATTCAATCAGCTGGTTGCAAGAGTTAAAACTTTGGAACTGGATCATGAGTACTTTTTTTGGGGGGGGGGGGGCAGGGGAGGATCTATCTATTCAAACAGTTACTAAGGTACCAGTCATAAGTTTGAGGACAGCCTGGAATCAACACCAAATTCGGAATAAGTTGAATGTTTCACCATTCAAGAAACAGACACAATAAGCCATCAATGCCAAGCTGTACATCCAATTAAGATGTAGCATCGATGTATTAAACACAAGGGGAAATTATGATGACTATGAAATGTTTTATTTCCATGTCCTTATTTTGTTTCTTTCTCCCAAAAAAAAAAAAAAAAAAAAAGTTCAGTTTTATACAATGTTGCCAACTTTGGGAAACATCGATTCAGAAGCAAACCTAATACCCCGATTTGAAAAAAAGTATTGTGAATGGCTCGAACTGCATTTAAAAATCTTGGCCTTTCCGTCCGCAAATCCCGGTTACACTTAATCAACCTCACAGGTGAAATATTATATGCAATGCACATGATTTATTTCCAAAACACACCGTTTTGAGATCCCTGACATTAAATGTTTCCCCAGAAATGATTGTTGTACATCTGGTTCTTTCGTTTATGTACTTGTGTACGTTCTGTCGCCGAGAACCGTTAAATATTTTATATTTAATCACGGCATATGAAATGTTTGCACATTAGATTGGGCATGAATAAAACATCAGCCCAATAATCATCGCTCATAGTTTTCAGAAACTACGTCCCGCGTCACTTGAAAAAAAACAAAAGAAAGAAAGAAAGACAGAAAGAAAGAAAGAAAGCTTTAATTTTTCTTCGTCTTGACTGGGTTTCTTGACTGAGTTTGGAACGGCCACTGTGTTTTTATTTGAAGAGGATAAAGAGAAATTCAGGAGGGTCGTTATTCTGAGGATGGTTTTATAAAGAAGGGCCATTAAAGCAATAGAGCTGATGAGGTTTTTTTTTCCTCCGAAAGAAAAACAGACCAGCATTTCAATATTGGAAGGAAAATCATCTGCTAAGTGGGCCCATTTGCAGAAAAATCAATAGGATGCGGTTCCTGCCAAAATTTTGCACCAGATTCCTCTTTCTGGACTGGAATCCACTTTGGAAAATTAATAGATTTGGAAGGGGGAAAAAGAAACCGGCAATTTGCATATTATCCTTGACATTTGCCTCTCTGTTTATCGCAACGATAAATCTCCCCTTCAAACGTCCACTGCGTTCCCAAAAGGCAGCCGACACAAAATAATCTACAACTGCTCCTCGAGCAGTTTGTTTAGTGACCGAAGTTAAAAGGGAAAAAGGGACCGTTTTTCACACTTACGATCTTTGCGGCATTCCCGTGGTCATGTGATCAAATTCAGAGGCTGGGCAACTGGCATGGACTTCTGACAGTTGCAGCATCCCAGAGGGGTGTGTGTGTGTGTGTGTCACGTAATTCCCCCTTTTGAGACCCTCCAATGATTGAAGTCAAGTGGGAAAGCCAAGATTCGCTTAATGACTGTGGGACTAACTTAAGAACTGCAGGGATTCCCTTAACTAAAGTGTCGAGGGATGTCTCCTAAAATGGGGCAAAAGTCACTTTGACACTGCCTCACTTAGCAACAGGAATTTTGGACTCAACTGTGGTTGTACATCTGAGGAGTATATACACAGGGCTACCTCTGCGGTATACCCGAAGAATTGAAGACTGTGTGCAGGGACGGGAGAGGCTGCGAGAAGGAAGAGCTAGTGATGCAAAAAAAAAGATGGAACATCAGTATTCAAGCAGTCCTTGACTTATGATCATTTGTTTAGTGACCGTTTGAAGTTACAACTGAAAAAACATGACTTCTAACTTAGTTTTCAAATGGTGGAGAGAAAAAGGAGATCTGTTATGGCCTGCCAGCTGCCAGCGGAGCTGTTGGCAGACTCAACCAGTGAGGAGGTTGGGGAGGACCTTGGGCCAGTCCTGGAGTCGGGGGAAGGCTCTGATGGGGGCTCTGTGTCGGAAGCAGAGATGGGGCTGGGGGCCTCTGACAATTATCAGCTGCCTTTGGGGTTGGAGATCAGTGGGGAAGAAGAACAGCTGGAGCCTGTTCCAGATGCGCGTATGCACAGAGCAGTCAGGAGAAGAGAACAGCTAAGGAACAGGGGTCGACTCGGAAGTGAAGGCACAAGTGGATGCTGAATGGCCCCTCCCCTAGGGAATAAATAGGAGCAAAAGGGTGTTTGGTGTTTGTAGGAAACAATTAGTTCACTCATTATTGTGAAGATTTGCTTATCTGAGTTTGTGCCTCACAGAGATTCCTTGCCAAGTATTTCAACTGGAAACTCAGCCTGGCAACTATCCAAGGACTGATAAGGTCTGTTTTTTTTTGTTGTTGTTTTTTTGCAATAAAACCTTGAAAGGTTTACTGCCAGGACTTTTCTGGATGTGAATGAGAAGAATTCACAGAAACAAAATACAAAGGGGTTTTTTTTCAGGACCAAAAGCTTGTTTCGTGATTCTGTTAAGCTTGGGTCAGAACAAGATCCCTCAAGTGCCAAGCAGTTAAAGTTGAATCTTCTGTTAACACCAAACTATGTAAGAATACAGTTTAGTCCCTGGTGGTCTCTGAGCTTGGTTGCTTTCTTGCAGATGTCCTGATAATGTTACCTAGTTGGGTCATGAAACATCTGCAAGACAACAACCCAGCTCAGAGAGCACCACAATTCAACCCTGAAGCTAAATATATTCTCTTATGCTGGAATATTGTTTTTAGTCTTGGTTCTCTTCCTTCTGATGACAGATTTTGTTCTTTGGATGCTCGTTTAGCGACGTCTCTTTCTTACAAACAGCTACAAAGATGTTCCTCACATTTTTACCTTACATATTAGATAGGTTTGATCTTTCTCAAGTCTACTTACTCTGGTGTTTTGTTCCCATAGTAGCCCTACCAGATCCTTGTACTAGATCTCCAGAGTAGAACATTAGAAGGTTGTTCTCTTGAGTGGACATTAGGGAATTTACTAATGCCCTGAGAATATATGTAACGTTTGGATAGCAGCCATACTATCTAAACTCATCGAGTTGCAAGAAGCAACAAATGGAAACTAACCCAGGAGAGCTCCAACTTAGAATTTAAGGAGACATTTCCTAATGGTGAAAGCAATCAACCAATGGAACAACTTGCCTCTAGAAGTTGTGGGTGCTCCATCACTGGAGACTTTCAAAAAGGGAATGGACAACCATTTCTCAGGAATGATATAGGCTTTTCTGCTTGGCTCTCCAAGACCCTTTCCAACTCTGTTATGTACGTAGTATGTAAAAATCTGTAGAAGTTCATCTACCTTGGATTTTCCACCCTTTTCATTCAGAAGAGGTCTCGAACTTTCAAGTTTTGCCCAAGCGGCTGTCATATTATTCCTTTTTTTTCTACCTCAGATATAGTCCCTGGAGGTAGATCTAATCTTTTCAGCATTTTTCTTCATTTTTCTAACTGTACAAGATCTTTTTTTTTTAAAAAAAGGTAACTTCAACATACAGTATATATTTGTCCGAGCCATAAATTTGCATAACTATTTCACTACTCTGGCAGTTTGATTTTTTATATATATATTATTCTCATCTTCATGACACGCAATATATAATTTCTCCTTTTGAAAACAGATTTATGCAGCCATCAAGTTACCTGCAACACCTGAAGATCTTGCTCCTTGTCACTCACCGAGAGCTGAGCAAGTAACTATCGGTGCTTCTATGGGGACAGAAACTTCTGTCCCAATTTCACCTCGTTGCCTCTACGTAAATTATCAACGCTCGCGTTCACACCAGCGGACAGAGGTAATACAGGTAATCCTTGGACTTATAACCATTCGTTTAGTGACAGTTTGAAATTTGCAATGGCACTGAAAAAGGGACATGACCATTGTTCACACTTTAGGACTGTCGCAACATCCCTGTGGCCGCATAATCAAAATCCAGATGTTTGGCACAACTGATTTGTATTTATGACGGGGGGGGTGTCACGTGATCCTTTTTTTGAGATCCTTCTGATGAGCCAAGTCAATGGGGGAAGCCAGATTCACTTAACAACCATGTCACTAACCCTAACCCTAATATTTGTGGCAAGAAAAGTGGTAAAATGAGGCAAAACTCACTTTGACAACTGTCTCACTTAGTCGCAGACATTTGGGGCTCTGCTGTGGTCGTAAGTCGAGGACTACCTGTATCCTCCAACTACTTTTCTCCACTCTTCTATTTTCTTCAGCTCAACTAACAAACAGTAGTAACTCTGCTCACCTTGAGATTGGAAAGGCCTGCTCCTTGTTCTTCGCAACAATGCTTACGAGAGAGGAAACCATAGACAATGACCAGATGCCGTCAACTACTTACCCGTGTGATTACAAGCCTATCACCATTAAAACCACTAATACAACCACCACAGAAAGCCTTACAGAGTAACTGGGTTTACTTACATTGGGTAAGGGTGCCCATCAAAGCATTCTTAAAGTTGTCCTTGGCTTGGTCCATCTCTTGTTCATGGGTGGCTTTTTCATTCATGAGCCGACGGACATGGCTGTTGGCTGATTGCACCATTGAGTAGAACTGGTTAGACGTGCGCCGGTTCACCTCCCCTCGTTCGATCCAGGTGAGTAACACCACGATGGCCTCGGAGAACTTGCTGTCATCTGGAACAAACCCATTTGAGAAAAGCCAACATTACTGTTGTGGCCCGCCAGCTGCCAGCGGAGCTGTCGGCAGACTCAACCAGTGAGGAGGTTGGGGAGGACCTTGGGCCAGTCCTGGAATTGGAGGAAGACTCTGATGGGTGCTCTGGGTTAGAGGCAGAGATGGGGTCGGGGCTCTCTGACAGTTATCAGCTGCCTTCGGAGTGGGAGATCAGTGGGGAAGAAGAACAGCTGGAGCCTGTTCCAGATGTGCGTATGCGCAGAGCTGTCAGGAGAAGGGAACAACTAAGGAACAAGGGCCGACTCGGAAGGAAAGGCACAAGTGGACTCTGAATGGCCCCTCCCATAGGGAATAAATAGGAGCAAAAGGGGAGGGGTGTTTGTAGGAGACAATTACTTCTCTCATTATTGTGAAGTTTTGCTTATCTGAGTTTGTGCCTCACCGAGACTCCTTGGCAAGGAAACTCAGCCTGGCAACTGTCCAAGGATTGATAAGGTCTGTTTTTGCAATAAAACCTTGAAAGGTTTACTGCCAGGCTTTTCTGGATGTGAATGAGAAGAATTCACAGTAACCAAATAAAAAGGTTTCTTTTCGGGACCAAAAGCCTGTTTCGTGATTCTGTTAAGCCTGGGTCAGAACAATTAAGGTCACACCTTTGTTGGGCATTGAATAGATTTCCAGCCCTTACCAATTGTCCCATTAAGAATATTTATGACGTTAGCTTAGACTAGGTTGGGCTTCGTGCGTCTCATATAACCCTTTATAAATTGCCCTCTAAAGCAACGATTATCAGGAGTGCCGTAAATGCCGTG
Source organism: Myanophis thanlyinensis (assembly GCA_017656035.1). Classification (NCBI taxonomy): domain Eukaryota; kingdom Metazoa; phylum Chordata; class Lepidosauria; order Squamata; family Homalopsidae; genus Myanophis; species Myanophis thanlyinensis. The sequence goes on from JAEANM010000552.1 coordinate 30,386, forward strand.
GTTCAGATTTCCATCCATTCATTCCTTACGCTGTCATCTCGATGTGAAGTAGATTCGCCGTGGGAATAATTAAAGTTGAAGGATCTTTTAAGATTCCATCCAACCGGAGTGAAAGGAAGATGAAGCGTTTGCAGACCCACACTTAATCTTTCCAACAGGATCCTCAAACGTGCAACTGTTTTACAAGAACCCCTCCTTGCAAACCGAGTGATTCCAGATGAGAGGTTTCCATCACCATCACGCCGCGGTGAGACCGGTGTGAAGCAGAAGGCATATTGTGTTGGCATGTGAAACTCCCCAATTTCCACGGGAAAGAAAGATGAGATGTAAGAACATAATTGTTGTCTCTCCTTAATGGTCTATCCTCAAACGTAAGCCAGGATTACACCTCTGAATCAATTGTTAGGGTTGATTCAGAGACGTAACTCTGGCTTATCTTTGAGGGTAGACTGTTAAAGAGAGGGGTGGTGGACCGTCACCCTGAAGAAGCTTCTTAGATGAGGAGCAAAATGTCTTCAAGGAAGGAAAAAAAACCCAAGGAAGTCCACTTGCCTTTTGGGGACAACCCTGACCTGGAAGATTGAGATTCCCCACAAACACTCTGAATCCAACTCAGATGTCCAAGAAAGGTTGAAAAGGCTCATAAAGACACCAATTGTGTGAGGAAGGATCCTGCTGGACCAGAAGCATGATCTCCAGGAGCTTTGAGGAGACCAAGGGCTCCATGGTCCCAAGATCATCTCTTCCATTCCACCTGGGTCTTCTCCTCCCCTTCCACCCCGTTGACCTCCATGCCAGAAACTCTTTCTAAACTCTGAATTTAGAGTAACTCTTCATTACAGGAGGAGACATGAATGAGACTGCAAGCCAGTAGGTCAAATGCAACTGTCCTACCTGCAAAAATACAACAACAAGAGGGGATCAGGGTGCAAATAAAAGCTGTCCCTCTGTAAAACCACCGAATCTTTGGAGTTCCTCAGTCAAAGCTGCTCCTTCCCTGCCAGGAGGTTACGCAACAGTCTATGGATCAACATCTGATTCATCTTTGCAGGGTTCTTAATCCCTTTTGACTTTGGTTTTTTTAGATGTCCCAGTCCTGAAGCTGGCTGAGCTCAGGCGTAGTCCCAGATCAAGCAATAAAGGAGAATACTTTTAGCTCAAGGTTGGAAGGAGGGGTTCTGGGTGCTCTCTGAGCTTGGTGGTTTTCTTGCAGACGTTTCATGACCCAACTAGGTAACACCATCAGTGCTAGAAGGGAGTGAGATTTGCAGAGGGACGGAGGAGGAGGAGGAGGAGGAGGAGAAATGTGGGGTCCTTGAAGCTCTAGGAGCTTGGCTGTTTTCTTGCAGACATTTCATTAACCAACTAGGTAGCATCATCAGTGCTAGGAGGGAGTGGGGTTTGCAGAGGGGAGGAGGAGGGGGAGGAGGGGGAGGAAAACAGTGGGGTCCTTGATGCTCTCTGAGCTTGGTTGATTTCTTGCAGACGTTTCATTACCAAACTAAGTAACATAATCAGTACTAGCAGTGGTGGAATTCAATTTTTTTTGCTACCAGTTCGGTGGGTGTGGCTTGGTGGGCGTGGCTGGGGGGGGTTACGTGACTGGGTGGGCAGTTTCTGCAAGGAGGGCAATAAAGATGAGGCTAGAAACAACCCCAGGATGTTTCTTTCCTGCCTTCCTTACAGGATTAACCCTGTAAAGTGGGAAAAAACCAAAAGGAGATTTCTTCTAACAGCCGGTTCTCCAAACTGCTTAGAAAATTTACTACTGGTTCTAATGAACCGGCTGAATTTCACCTCTGAGTACTAATTTGTGTAATGAAATATCTGCAAGAACACAACCAAACAAAACAACCAAGAAATATCTGCAAGAACACAACCAAACAAAACAACCAAGAAATATCTGCAAAGAAAACAACCCAGCTCAGGGACCACCAAGGATCCCATCCCAGATATAAGCAGTAATTCATATTTAGAAGCCTCTTAGAATAGGACACCTCCCCCCCTTTTTTTTCTGAGAAATTGACATACTTAATCGATAGGATGCACCTATCCTACGGACAGGTTAAATGGTTGCAAAATGTTTGAAAGAATAAGGCAATCAGCCTCTGGATGCCAGAATCCTTTTGTGTGTATGTGTGTGAGTGATGATGATTCAATGCCAAGGCTGCTCTTAGGACCAGAAAGTCAACTCTGCTATTTAAGAAGGTTTGTCCACAAAGTTCTGTGCAGAGAAAGCCGAGCTTCTCCAATCAACGTGTTTTCACCCAGACTGAAGAATGTGCCTTAAAAAAAGGGGGCTGTTTTTGATTTCCCTCCATTGCAGCAGCAAATTAAGTAAATCAAAGCCGCCGAGGCGAAAAATAAAATTATCAGAAGGCACTTTTAATCTTGATTACTCAACTGGAGATGTAAATATCTGAGACTCTAATGGAAACTTCGCTTACAACGTGATTTCTTTTGCAATCAGGAAAACTCCCATCCTTTGGCAGATAGGAACAGAACCGGCCGTGATCAAACCGCAACTTCTCCTAGTTTTTAGAATCCGTTCAGGCAAAATGATAAAAAATAAATAAATGGGAAAAAAAATAGCGGTATTTGAGAGGCTGCCACAAAGAGGAAGGTGGGGGAGGTCAACTTTATTTTCCAACACACCAGAAGGCAGGACAAGAAACAATGGATGGAAGCATTGATCACCTGGAATTGAGGAGAAACATCCTAATAGTGAGGACAATTTAACCAGTGGAACTGCTTGCCACTAGAAGTTGTGGGTGGTCCATCACTGGAGGTTTTTAAAGAAGAGACTGGACTGTCGCTTGTCTGAAATGGTAGAGGGTCTCCGTCTTGAGCATGGGGCTGGACTAGAAGACCTCCAAGGTCCCTTCCAACTCTATTCTGCTTGTTACAGACTCATCCCAGCCTCCAAGGGATCGTCTCTTCCAATTTCTCCTACCCTTCCCCATCTTGCCTATCTTGAAAGTCCTTGGAAATCCAGCCTTGTAGTTACAGTATAATTTGGGATGTGATAGAGGTATTTTTTTGGGGGGGAGGGTGTTGGTTGGTTGTAGTAGTTCCCGAATGAAAACACCAAGTCCACATTTAATTAAAGTACTTTTAGTACGTGCCAAGAAGCTACAAAAGCTTGCGAGCCCATTAATGGTTAATTGATGGTTCTTTATGAGAAGGAAAAAAAAACTACATTGGTTGTATAATTAGGAGATGTAAGTTGTTAATGTTTTAACAAGTGCTAGAGGAAGATTATTCACAGCAAAACTGTATTACCTAACTTACGGTCTTCTCCGTGGGTTGTTTTTAAAATTCTAATTTCGTCTTTCTCTCCTTGCTTACTAAATCTAGGAGTCAACTGCCCGGTGGCTTACAAGCCCGAAAGCATTTCCTTTTCCAAAAACAAAACAGAGCACTTCTCATAAACACCTGCATTTTTTTCCCCAGAATGTCCCACAATGCGTTGAATATATTTACAAAGGAAGTTATGTCCTTTGGAAGGCAAATCACAAAATCCAATTTTATACACCTGGGTTTGGCTTTGCAGTTTGAAGCATCGCTCCTTTGGGGAAAGGCAACATGGTTCAAAAATGTTACTTGCAGGAGGCATGACCGTTAAAAATATATATATAATTCGCTGCTGCTTTTCAGTAGATAACTTTGGGGCGGGTGGGGTAGAATCGCGATCCTTCTAAATTCCATCATACATTGGAACTCTTCAGTATTTCTTTCTGAAGTTTAATGAAGAAGGGATAGACTATTCTCCAAAGCAGCGGAAGACAGGACAAGAAGCAATGGATGGAAACTAATCGAGGAGAAAACCAATCTAGAAATAAGGAGAGAATTCCTGACTGTGACTACAATTGATCAGCGGAACTGCTTACCTCCAGAAGTTCTGTTATTCTGTGTGTTCAACAGAATGAATGCTGTGATGATGCCAGTTTGTCAGTTACTCAAATATGCTTGTAATGAGGGAAAGCTACGCCGATGCCTCATCTTGTCCTGACGTAGCAGAAAAACTATAATGTAGGTCCTTGTGAATCATCGAAAGCCATAGTGGTGCAGGGGTTAAAATGTAGCATTGCAGGGCTGACTCTGCTCACAGCCATGAGTTCGATTCTCACAGGCTGCAGGTTGACTCAGCTTTCCATCTTTCCGAGGTCGCTAAAATGAGGACCCAGATTGTTGGGGGCAATATGATGACTCTGTAAAACCACTTAGAGAGGGCTGGAAAGCACCGTAAAGCAGTATATAAGTGCTGTTGCTATTGCTTTGTCTGTCTGTCTGTCTGTCTGTCTGTTTGTCTGTCTGTCATCTATCCACCACCTATTCTATATCTATTCCATCCTTCTGAGGTCAGTAAAATGAGGACTCACATCGTTGGAGCAATATGCTGACTCTGTAAACTGATTAGAGAGGGCTCTACAGCACTGTGAAGCGGTATATAACTATAAGTGTTATTCCTATTGCTATCTATCTATC
>JAEANM010000553.1:0-34872 GCA_017656035.1 Myanophis thanlyinensis
ATAATAATAATAATAATATCAGTAAAAATTATAAGAACTGTATGGAATGTCCAAATTTTAAATACTTCCTTGGAGGAATGTTATCTCCATTCATAGAATTTTAATATGAGCATTTTTTTTGAAAGAATCCTCACATTCCCAAATTTGACAGACTTTCAAAAATGAGAAACTGGGGGGAGGGGGAGAACGGACACCCCAAAGGGATAGTTTAATAAAATCAAGAAACCGAGAGCAATGGAAACAGGTGTACATAGTCTACTTTTCTATCTTTCTAATAGAGTTAGTCAGCAAACATATATTTCCCTAAAAATCATGGCTTAATTTCACAGACCTGAAGGCAGGAAGACAGAGACTGTCAGGCAAAGGATGCTTAAAAGAGTAATTTTTCTCTGCAGATTCCCCTCTCCCTATCAGCTTCTTTCCATGTTGAATTCTAGTTAGGAAAAATTATTTTTAAAAAGCAGATGAAGGAGAAAAACTCACTGGATTAAGGATACCACTTTGTCTACCAAGTTTATACAAATGCCGCACTATTCCATTAACAATATGAGAGAACCCATATATATATGAACAAGTGAAGAGGTCCTTGATCCAGGAAATTTAAATTTTACAATTCAGTGCAGCGAAAGGGGAAAGAAGAGGAACAGAATAAAGGGTAGAAGAATACACCTCTATTCCAGTTCTCTGTAATTAGTTTCTGTTACTGTGGTTTAAGCTACAGCAATGTGGGGTTTTTTTATTCACCAATTCTAAAATGCATGTACAGTACATAGTCACTGGTATTTACATTCTGCTTAATTGTTCTGGCATAATCCAAGTCAAGAACACAGAAGTTATAGTTTATAAACCACAAGCACGGGATCCAATCAGGAGCAAATCACTTGTTTGACAACATGTTCAATAACTCAGTTCTTAAGACCCACAGCTCATTTCTCTTAAATGAAAAGTGTCCTTCCTACTCCATCCATTTCTCTCCTTTCTAACCTTCAATCCATGGTTGAGGTCAGATTAACATAGCTAATTTTGAGTAAACTGAGCTCTATGGAATTAAGTTGCTTTGCCTGGATTGTAATATCCAGAGATTATTACAAGGCTTTCTGGGCTCATTTATCCTGGGTTTACCTGGCTGAGATTAAGAGGTTGCTGCTGCTGGAAGTGTGGTCCTGGCCGCTGCTGTCTGTAGGCGATGGCTCCAGATGAGCTCCCTGAAGAGTGACCACTGGTGGAGGTCACAATGCTAGAGGACTTTGACTTACAGGAAGATAAGTGGTGACTGGTAGTGACTAGAGGGGGGGAAAAGGCATAGATTTATTATTGCATTTCAGTCTATAAACTTCGACAGCTTTTAGATTTAGAATGGTAAGGAAAAGTAACATGGATAGAAGAAGTTCTAAGTTTGCCACTACTCTATGACTTCATCTTGTGGCTGGCAACAAGACCGCTATCTCTTTGTTAACTCTCTCTTCCCTCCAAACATGGCACGCTAACCACAACCATTATCCACCTTTAATTTAAGGGTTTTTATTCCTTGAAGATGGACGCGGTGGCTCAGTGGCTAAGACGCTGAGCTTGTCGATCAGAAAGGTCAGCAGTTCAGAAGTTCAAATCCCTAGCACCGCATAGGTGAGCCGAGTGAGCTCCTGTTACTTGCCCCAGCTTCTGCCAACCTAGCAGTTCAAAAGCATGTAAAAAATGCAAGTAGAAAAATAGGGACCACCTTGGTGGGAAGGTAACAGCATTCTGTGCACCTTTGGAATTTAGTCAAGCTGTCCACATGACCATGGACCGCTGGCTCTTTGGCTTAGAAACATAGATGAGCACCTCCCCCTAGAGTCTAGAATGACTAGCACATATGTGTGAGATGAACCTTTACATTTACCTTTTATTCCTTGAAGATATGCAGACAACTTACCTGGTACCAAACTATCACATTCTACTAAGACTTCGCTGGCCTGGGTTTTCAGTGGTGGTACAATGATCGTCCGAGGATTGCCATTACAGTGTGACTCTGGTGCACCTTTTGTGTCATAATTGTTTCCATTATTGTTTCCTCCACGATGTTGCACAGCGTATGGACTGTTGTTGCCAGAGGAATCAGAATACGGAGAATCATGCACAGTTACACAGCTGATGACATTTTTTCTTTGCTTAGACAGGGGGCTGTAAAATAAAAGAAATCTTTATGTAAGATATTTCTATCTGGTGATAGGTAAAAGCACAATCAAGTTCTCTTTTTTCAGATTTTTTAATTAGTTTATCAAAGTATAAAATACAAAGAAAAAAAGTAATGGAAAACTAAGAAAAGGGGGAGGGAAAGGAAAAGAGATATAGTGTGAAGGGAGAAAAGGGGAAAAAAGCTACCAACTTCTGAGTCTCTTTATCACAGTAGAAGTTAACAACATTACAACCACAACTTTTTGCTTTTACACAACACTACGTACAAGCCATTTCTATAACAATAAGCCTGTCTATTTAACAAAAACAAAATCAAAGTGTCACTTTTTTTTTCATTGCAAGCACAAAATCCAGAAGCAATCTCAGAATAGAAACAAGGTTAGATATATTATATATATTCTCTTGTTTGGATAAAAGAATCAATTTAACCATCTCTACTTCTCTTTGCTGTGAGGAATATTGTATCATTTTTTTAACCCTAAAAGGAGAAAATACTTTTTTTGATATTTTACTAATTTTAAAAAGTACTCAAATTTAACTAATTTTAAAAAGTACTCAAGTATTATATATAAAGGCGAAAAAAAGAAAACCTATTCTCCAAAGCAACTGAAGGCAGAACAACAAAAAATGGATTTAACAAAATGAATAATCAAGGAGAACCAATGTAGAAATAAGGACAAATTTCCTGACAGTGTGAACCATCAGTAGAAAGGCTTCCTTTCAGAAGTTGGGAGTACTCCATCACTGGAGGTTTTTAGGAAGAGATTGGACAAATTTGTCTGAAATGGCATAGGGTCTCCTGCTTCAGCAGAGATTGGATTAGAAGACTTCCAAGATTCTTTCCAACTCTGTTATTTCTGTCTCAAGATTCACATTCACTTTCTTTTATAGTCTCTCAAAATTGCCATTTGCTAACAACTTTTGAAGGAGGCTCCAAGGGCCACACCAGAGCTCTTGGAGGTCTCAATGTGCAATCTCTCCTTGATGCAGGTCTAGCATGAATTCATCATTAACGTGAACACTGAGATGCTATCCATGTGGATCTGCTGGTAATTAAATCAAAGGAGTTCAAAATAGTTAACACCAACAAATCTCATGCTATGCTACTAGGCTACTGAATAAAATGCAGCAGTATTATGTGGGATTCCTACTGCTTTGCTGTCTGATACCATTCAGGCTTTACCGCATCCTCCTTATTATGATTTAGTTTTGAGGGTGGTCAGCTGTGCATAAATTTGTTCAAATGGCTCCACTCCCAAATGGACTCTGGGTTTGACTACAGAAAATCACAGCAATGTTTTCCTGGTTGCACTATGTTGCTATGGCAATAGTAATTTTTATAGAATGCTGACAATAATTGTGGATAAGGAACTCCGCAATTAAATATGTTAGTGGACACTCTAGTTTTTCTTTTTAAAGCTTTTTCTTAATGTCTTCAGTTACATGTATATGAATAGAAATAAATGTGTTTGAATATATGTGCATTTTAAAGTTTTTTAAAAAAATGAGTGTACGAGGAATGGGGAATTCTTTGCTGCATAGTTTTATCTCTATTATTTTAAAGTTTAGTTATATACACCAAACAAATTACTTGTGGTTCAGTCAACAAACAATGTTTTTAAGCCAGAGCTTGACACAAGGGGCAACCTGGCTTCACACAAGCTAAACCACAAAGAATACTGCAATGGTTGGATTTAAGAACATGCTACTTCAAAATTTAAAAAGTCAAAGCTAAATAAAACATTTTTTAAAAAATGAACCAGGACAAAACTGCTGCTGTTAGTTTAGAAATAATGGCTTCTCCAAAGACTTTCATCAGGAATTCTGTTTTTGGGGAAAGCATTCTTCTTTATTTTTGTTTAGATTCTTCATATTTGTTTTCACTATTCTGTTATTCTGTATTTTTCCCATTGTCATCTGACCTACTTGTTTGAATTTTATTTATTAGTCGCTCAGAGAAAGCCTTCCAGGCTGAGCAATATAATTATATATAACTTTAGGATTTAGAAACAAGTAATGAGTGGTACTGAGATAATAGAATAGTGGTTCTGGTTTTCAGAACTCTGTACACTTCTAATATATTTCTCTAAGAAAACATTAAAATGGAAATTCTCATCTTACACAAATATTTTAGATTTTTCTGCATCCCAAAACTTTATTTTTTTCCCCTCCTCTTTCTAAAAAATTCATTTCAGCGTCTTCTGCTTGTTAAATGAAGGGAATGGATCTTTGTACGATAACGCAATGTTTCTGGACCTCAGCAACCACAGTCTCACAGCCAGCATGTGCCACCCTGGCCTCCATCTACAGCCTCTGGACCACTGCCAGATTGAGCTGGCATAATCTGTTTTTTTTTTTTTTTCAATTGCTGTTTTGCAGATGTAGCAATGGAAAGGGATTCGTTAAACCCCTGAAAAGCAAGACCATACCAATTTCCATCCTGATAATCTCTCCAACGGCCACCTTTCAAAATCACACACCATATCATTGCATTACTTGGATCTATGTGGTCATTGGAAACCAAAATATTTTAAAAATAAAAATGAGGCTTCCAGACCTTAAAAAAAGGGGGTGGGGGTGGTTATCTGCCTACCCCTGCATTAGAGATAAGGCCCCAACCTTCAAAAGGTCTTCATTTTTATGTACTATTCAACTGAGACAAAAACGGGGAATGGCTATTATTTCTTGAGATTGGTGGTTTTACTGGGCAAAACGATTAGACAGAATAGCTTGGGTGTATCACAGAAAGAATATACTGTTTTTCCTCCCAGTTTGTGTGAACAATTGGTTATTTTCTTTCTTAAATGTGGAACATTGGAAATTGATTTTCAGGCATCTTCATGCTGGATTGCTACGGGGCTTATCTGGACAATGTGCAGTCACCATCCAGTTGTCTCTGAAATAGACCAGCATAAAGACGAAGGTGGAGGTCTGAGACCCATGTGACTCTCATCTCCTCTTGACCATAGTAGTCTCTGGAGCATGTGCCAATCACTACCGTTCGGTTCAATTTATTTCGAATGCTGTTTTGGAGAAGCTAAATGAAGGGGAAAGCCAGGATGCATGTCACCTTATGCTCCCAGAGGAAAAGCATCAGTATTGCACACTATGATGATGGTATTATTAATAGGTATTGTTTTTACAGTTTCAAAATCAGTGTTCAGCATACTTGTCAACTATTCCCAGCCCATACTTTTCTTAACATAGTCCCACATTTAGAAAGTTTCTGGGAATTAATAATTTTTTCCCAATAGGCAAGCAGTATTTATTTATTTATTCATTCATTCATTCAATTTATATGGCTACCCATCACAAATGCATGGCTCTTTTTGGCTAACGATTACAAACAAGGTAAAAACATCATAAGAAACCAATAAATAACATAGACAGCAGCTGAAAGAAAAGATTAGCCAAGACAACAATGAACACAATCATGATAGGGGCTCGGGGTCAGCTACACATCCAGAGCTCCAGCAGGATTGTAGCAAATCTGATGTCTGGGAGAATGAACTTCCAAATGTTGTATTATTTATTGCTACAGCCTATATGAAACTCCATTATCAGAGAATCTTACAGTATAAATAGAATACGAATAAAAACCAAAATCAATTAACGTAATTATATTCACTGATTCTGACACACCAGCATTTTGAGGTAGCATGGTCTCATTCACTCTTAAAGGCCTTTCTGAAAAGTCATGTTTTCACAGTATGATGCTACTAAGGAGAAACTATAATAATTTAGGGAGCAAATGAGGGCATAATTTACACCATCATTACATGTCCCACCTTATGTCCCTGTAGCAGACATTGGGACACGAGGATGGAATGATGGCCTTACAACATATCACAGCATTCTGATATTGTTGTTATTTGCTTTGAATGCCTCTGGACACAATCTCAGAAACCTAATCGTAATAAAGATTAATAAAGAATTTGTATTCATAAAACACATACCTGGAATTTGATCACTAATTTATTGATCAACAAATGAACCCATTTAAAACAAAAATACTGTTCAGTTGTACAATACGCTCAATAATTTTCTCCATTAGGTGGCACACTTTTACTGTATTAGACTAAATCATAAGGTTGTCTTTATTACATGAAGACTTCTTTCCCTAATGTTTTTCAAATCATGAGAACTGATTATCTATAAAATGTTTATTGATTAAAATGTATAGGTAAATGATGGATTAAAGCACAGTTAAGTTGTTCCTATGCCTACTTATTTGCAAACAAATTCTCAGCTCCATCACCTTACTTTAGCTATGTATGCCTTGATTCCTTTGCACACTATCTCCATTAGACATAAATATGGTATATAAACATGAATAAGATAGCACTGTTAACAAAGAAAAAATGACTTTTCTAAAATGAGTCTAAGATTTCACCTGTACTCATATAATGACTGGCAGTTTCTCTGGAGTATTGTTCTAAGCTGTTATATGAATGTAGGACCCACTAAATTTAGTGGGATTTATGTCCTAAGAAATGTTGAATTAGGAATGCTGCCATAAATAATGGATAAATTTTATATAAGAATGCTTATTGCAATAACTCTGTTTTTAATATACTGATTATTTTAATATATAGACAGATTGCTATATATTGAAGCCAAAGTCTTATTATAATATTTTACTTCTATTTTTGTATTGCATATTATTTTCTGCCTTAGGTGTCTTCATTCCAGAAATATTTAATAGCTTAAAGCTGTTAAAAATAATAGACATATAAAGGTGTACATCTATATTTTATATAAATTAGGAGAGATTTTTCTACATGTTGCCTGATAAGTATTTAAACCTTAGTTTTGAACCTGTCTGGGCTTAGAAAAAAAGTATGACCTCAGGACATTTCTTCCTTTTTCTTAATTAAAAGTTTTAAATATGGCACAATTGTGGCAATATCCAAATCATCATTATGAAATCTGAAATTAATCTTTTAAATTTAAATACCATATTTTTCTTAATTTTGGTGTGCTTATCTTTATCACAAATCGGATTTTAAGGACCGGGTTTAGATTTTTAAAACATCTGGGTTAAATTTTCCAAAAGTTCAGAAATTGTCCAGGAAATTTAACAATACCGAATTACCTCCTACAAAGTGGGATTTGTATACCAATCTCTAAATTCAGGGAATAATTTTCCAATGCCATATAGTCTACTGGCCTGCCTCTCTGAGTAAATTTACAACTACTTATCTAGCATGCACAGTACTGGGTTGATCAACCTAGGAGAAACAAGATTGTATATAGTTTCCAAATCTCTTTTGTTATAACCCAGAAATCATTTCACTTTTTTAAATTATATGTTTTACATCTTTTAAAAACTGTGCCCAAAATGGAATAGACAATGGAAAACATGTATATTGAGGGGGGGAAAGTCCAAAAATGTGAGATCCGTGCAAAATGCAAAGACATTTTAAAGTCAAGTTCCTAACAAACTGAAAGTAACCAAAAGAGAAGTTGTGTTAACTAAAATCAATGGAATGACAAAGTGGTTCAGTGAAAAATAACTCTAAAACAACGCATACCAGTGGTGGTATTCCGCCTGGTCACACCGGTTCTAGTGAATCGGTAGTGGCGATAAGCGTTTGATCCCGCCCACTTGCCCCTGCCCTCTATCCCCCTTTTCTTTCTTTCTAGCTCAACTGAATCACGCAGAACAGCTGTTTTCTGCGCTTCCACAGCCTTCCTACTCATCCCGGCTGCCTCAGGTAAGTTCAATAGCTTTATTTTTAAAGCCACATGGCAGCGTGGATGGCACCTGCTCACCAAACTGGTAGTAAAACCGGTTGCATCCCACCACTGATGGACACCTACATATTTCAGCTGGTGTCAGTTTACCTTGTAGGCGCATGCTTCTGTTCTTCTTCCTCATCGGTGTCACTGCTGATTGTGATAACACTGACTGTGGGGCTGGGGGTGTCAGGGATGACTATTGTTTGTCTTTGTCGTTCCCTTGTCGTACTAGAAGGTCCATCTCCCCACCCACATGTGACAGAGGTGCTGCAGGCTGGACTGTTGTGCACCACCGCACAACGAGGAGGGGTGTTCTCCTTTACTCGCTTAGACCGTTGTGGAGAGCTGATCGTTTGAGAAGAAGATACCTCAAAGTTGGACATATTCCTGAAAATAATGACAGGAAGAGGGGGGAGGGGGGGGAGAAATATTAAATGCCTGCAAAAAACAAAAGATGAACACATTTTTTTTCTGAGGTAACCTCTTGTGGATCTCAATTCACTTCACAGAAAAATAATTACACAGATATTGCTTTTGTGGAGAATGGGGAAAGGAAAGGAAGAATTAGAATACAAGTCTTCAACTTACGACCACAATGAAGCCTTGACTTAGGTTGCTAAGTCAAACATTTGTTAAGTGAGTTTTGTCCCTTTTACGACCTTTCTTGCCACAGGTGTGAAGCAAATCATTGCAGTTGTTGTTAGTAATATGGTTGTTAAGCGAATCTGGCTTCCCCATTGACTTGACTTGTCAGAAGGTCGCAAAAGGGGATCACGTGATCCCAGTGCACTGCAACTGTCATTAATATGGGTCAGTTGCCAAGTGTCTGAATTTTGATCACATGACCACAGGGAATGCTGCAACGGCCCTACGTGTGAAAAACTGTCATAAGTCACATTTTTCAGTGCCACTGTAACTCTGGTCATTAAATGAACTGTTGTAAGGACTGCTTGTGAACAGATAGGAGAGAGACACAGAACGACAAAAATAGTGGGCTACTGGTTCATTGTGCTCTAGTGGAGCTTCCTTATCTTTCTGATTTTATTCTTGTTACGTACAAGTCTGCTTTGTGCCGCACAAGCCCTGTCCAGCAGGACACATCCACTCTTTTAAATTCAACAATAATACTTAACCACAAAGCCTTTCAATGCAAACCTATTGAGAGAGCGAAACCGATGTTTATAGAAAAATGTTTGAAAGAAAACAGTACAGTGTGGAAGATAAAAAGACAAATATTTCTGAAATAGTGGGAGTGGGCTGTTCCATTTCCTCAATTTTTTACATCTTTGTTTCAATATTCTGCTTTTCACCCAAGGAGCTCAGGCTAACATTTGAATGAAGGTGAACGGGTTTTGATTTAGTGTATTGTAGCTTACAAACTAAAATTTATTATTTCTTCCCGGGATAAGAAAACCTAGCCCACTGTGACTTGCTAAACAAACTATTCCATAAAACATTGTGTGTGTGTATATGTGTGTGAGCCAGTCACTCAAAGTTAGCCAGGCTGAGCTTCAGATGACCTGCTACTGACAGTTACTAAATACGGACAACTGTTAGATACTGTGAAAACTCATTTAATATCCTTGACACAGTCTGGATTTAGCCATTCAAATCATGGTTTACTGACTAAGCCAAAATTGGTTGGATTCATGCAATGCACTACATCAAAGCTGGTAGTTTAATTTAGTAAATCTGGATAATGTCATTCCAGAGAAAATAAAAAAAGTTACATTATCCCTCTGCTGACCCCTTACAGGAAATTAAAAGGCATTTTTCAAACACCTACACCCATCAAAGAAAAATGTTGGCTACAAAAATATTTTTTTTTAAAGTAGTGGACATGGTCACGGATTCCTTAACTGAAACATGTACTCTATTTTCCTAGCCCAGAAAAAAAAGTGTGTGACTTCATATGGGTTCAGTGAGGAAACTCACACCAAAATCAAAAGCCTTTCCTCTTGCAAATCTGAATCCTACATATTTCTAATTCTTCCATTTATAGTGCTGCTTTGTTTTGGAAGCACAAGCATTTGGAACACTTAAAATGCAGCTCCGTATGGACCACAAACTTACATTTGAAAACTGGACAGAATTTTTTGGAAGGCACTAAATTCCTCTTGGACCTACTACTACTTACTCTCCAAAAATCCAACCTACTTTTACAATTGCATTTTTTGTTGTTGCTGTTGTTGATCTTCCAGTGTGATCTGCTACAATAATCAAAAGCAAGCTAAGTTTTACTTCTGGCAAAAGTATTCTCCAGCCAGCCTTTGTCCAAGTGCTGGGATTGGCTTGAGAGCAAACAAAGAGCAAGCTGGAACATTATCAAAGGGAGGGGAATTATGGACATATACCCTGCAATGAGTCCTTTGCATAACAAATGGCTGAACAGTAGCATTCACAGTGCCTGCTGAATACCAATGACAGGCACAGAGCATTCTTTTCTCCCGGAGAAGTGCATCACTCATTTGTATACTGTATTATCATGCGAAGCAGATTTCAAGCTACAGAACGGCACATTCTGCAAGGGCCTCTTCCTATCTCTCACCTCCCCGAGTAAATATCATGTGCATGTGGGTGGGGAGATGGGAGAAGAGTTTAGCAGGCCAGGATGTGCTAGGAGAATCTGTTCCCTGTTTTAATGGCTGACCAGGCTTTTGCAATCCCTAGCCTTCCTTTCACATGAGGAAAGAAGGCTGGAAAGCAGGGTTATCTTTAAACAGATGGGTTTTAAACAGAGACAGTTACAAATTCATTATAGGTGCTCAGAGCAAACAACCAAGGATGCGTCCTGTTTTACAAAGTGTGGATCTATTTCAATGTTTTCTCCTATTATTGAGAGGATTGTAGGGTTTGTTAAAATAAATGTTTTGATGGACACATTGATTAGATTCCACTCTCAAGAGGCACAGTCTGCAGATGCTTTTGAGTGTTTGCCCTGACAAAGGGCTGCTACACCCAGTTGGAAAGAATGCCATAATATCTATCGAGGGTTTCATATATGATCTGAAACTTTGCTCATAGGCTGATGTCACCTATATTATGGGCTATAATCTTACTTTTAAAGGAAATAGAGCCAGAAAAAAACAATTTAGGAACCTCAGTGGAGCAGTGGTTAGAGTGCAGTACTGCAGTATAGCAGTACTTCTGCTGACTGCTGGTTCAAATCCCACCAGGCTCAAAGTTGACTCAGCCTTCCATCCTTCCAAGCAATACGCTGACTCTGTAAACTGCTTAGAGAGGGCTGGAAAGCACTATAAAGTGGTATATAAATCTAAGTGCTATTGCTATTATAGCCTACTGAATGAAGACCTCTCCTAAAACATCCATCCTGCAATCAACAATATCCCTGACCAGAATGATGGTAGATATCACAGATGGGCGAAGAACACATCATCAAGTATTTGCCTCTGGTTTGCCCACCTCTTGAAAGTCCCCCTCGCTCAGCATCAATTCTCTGGCTAATGTGTACATGAGGAGGCTGTGGAGGCAGGAGCTATCCTTTCTCCTCCCCAAGAAGGTCATTCTGGTGAGTAGGGAGGTAAACAATGGACCACTGATACAAGTACTCTTAGAAACTTGCTATCTTAAAAATATTTTCCAATTATCTAGGGCAAACTCAGATCAGCTAGTGAATTAATTTAATCCTGGCTTCTGGACTTGTTTCCGCTATTCACACTTTACAGTGTGCATCTCAAAAATGTAACATGATAAGATTACATCACTTGTATTAGACCCATTCAGGTATTGTTACTGTTCATCAGTTGAATTAAGGCTCACCCCGCTACTAATGCCACTCAAATGCCATTGGATTCGTGGACATTAGACATTCAGTGTGAGTGCTTGCAAGAAAAAAGCCTATACAGTATACACAGGCAAGCCTTTTCTCTTGTACATTGTCAACTGGCAATGAAGGGAGATAATTGTGAGCATTCATGTGCTATGCATTCTGAGAATGATGCCTGACCTGAGCAAATTTGAGTTGTGTGTATTTCAAAATGTGCATGCGGGAATTCAACAGTGCTACTGTACATCTACCCTGGGAACATCTCTCATGAAAGGAATGTGTAACATGTTTTGTATTGAACCATTTGAAATGTAAAATTCTCTATTCCAAATACTAAATGGACTGTTTTGAATATTTAGGAGGTGTTTTGAGCTCAAATAAGAGCATTCCCCACTTGAAACAGAGTTATTTTGAGTTCAAAACACTTGCCAAGTGTTTGAAACAGCCCATTTCAAAATCAAAACAGCTGTTCCATAGTCAAAACAGGATATTTCAAATTCACTCAAAATCTTTTGCATATTCTGGTTATTTAAAGATTTTTTTTGTTAATACATATTTAAACTACGACTACATAAGTTTGATTAATGTAATAATCATTATTAATATCATTGTTGTTACTTGCACTAAAAGGAATGATACACAGATGCCATACTGTTCTTATATTGATGTTGATATATATATATATATGTATATAAATGTTTTTTTTAAAGATTTTTTTTTTCTTTTCATATTCCAAAATGCTTTGTGTCTGCTCAGTGAAAAGAAAATGAAGTGACTGGGGTGTCAATAGCACCATACTGGATCACTTCTCTCTTTTTAACCAACAGACTATATCAGGGCTGTCAAACTCCTGGCCCGTGGGCTGGATGTGTCACATGCTGGCCATGCCCATGCCGGTTTAGCTAAGGGAGAAAAAGTCCTGATACATCATGTGACACCGCCTTGACAATGTGAGTTTGACACCCCTGGACTGTATGAAGAACAGACAAAAGCTTGCTTGTCTCTCTCCCACACGGATCATCCTCCCACCCCCATACCTTGCTGATGATTGGTGCTGTTTGCTTTTCCTTGAGGAGGTGGTGCTGGTTGGTTGTTGCCTCATGACATGAGCTACACCCACATTTAAAGGTTGGGCTGCTGGAAGGGTGACATGACTTGTTAAAAGTGCAGGTTGTTGTATGATGGGATTGTAATGACTACCGTGAGCATGTGTATTTCTGCAAGAAGAGAAAGGAAATTTGCATATTTTAAAAATAATTCAGAAATCAATGGCAATACCAGGTATCTCACAAGCATTTTAGAAATGACTTTTACTTTTATCTTCCCATCCCATGAACTCCTTCTGCATTTGAAATAATATTTTAGCGCAGCTGCAATAACTTTTCCCAATGTCCCATCCAGATGTTTAAAGAGTTCTTAAAGAGTTCTTTCATAACGTTCTCTAAATCCTAGTACTGTTGCAGGATATCCACTAAATTGATTTCATCTTTATTGCTGTCTTGTGACCCCTAACATCATTGATCTCTTTCTGATATCAGGACACTCTTATCAAGATATTCCACACGGGTGTCTTCTCATTTTAGGTAGCGGTAGTTAGCCTGCCTAGGCCAAATTCTAAGTTGCATTTAAGAGCCCTTGTATCTTTAAATGTCTTTGAAGGCTCAACCCATTAAGGCAACTGATTTTTATTATAAACTATCACAACAATCCATTTCTTGTAAGGCTAAAAATGTTCATTGCTGCTTACTGAACTTTTTGTTATCAATTGTTTTTGAAAGCATGAAGGACGATGTGTCCAGAGGAAAATGTCTAGTGTGAAACCAACCTTAACTTCAGGTCAGTAAAACAGAAAGAAAGATCTCCCCTCCCCACCCCCACCCCCGCAGGATCAAGGACACACATATGATAGATCTGAGGGTAAGACAACAGGAGTGATAATCTACCACTCATTAAGAAATAATCTACCACTCATGAAGAAATCTGAACAACAGAATATCCAATAATCATAGGACCAATCATAGACCAGGATGATGAGGAGATAGCCATAACCTTCAACTTTGAACAATGCTTAGCTCCTGCAAACAGCATCTCACGGAACAAGGTTCTGTTTACCTCCAGTCTGCCAGTGGTTGAGTCCCTGCCATGGTCTCTGGGATTACAGTAGCATGCTGGACTGAGGTGTGAGTAGCTACCCCCGTCAATTGCTGCCAAGCTGGAGGAAGCAAGATTTGCTGAGTGCCGCTAGGCCAGGCTTGCTGTGGATCAGAACAGAAAATAGTTCCCATGATTATAACCCATTGTGTTTGTTCTGAGCTAACACACATTTATTGATGATCAGTTTTTAAAGAACTATTTACAATACTAAATAATTGCCTTGCTTTGGGGATGAGATGGGTGGCAAATAATTTTAATAAATAAATATCAAAATAAGGAAGAGAGGAGAATAATGTAGGAATAAGGTCAAATGCAGTTGTTGACCTATGATAGGAATATTATAACTGGGCTGCAAAAATCAGCCATCCATTAGCTGGCTGCAAAGTGCTGAACCTTGCTGCCCTCAGTGACCACTGCAAGCAATCTATATATAGTATTCCCAACTATTATCCAAAATTCTCCACAATTTTTGATCTCTGGCAACAGTAATGGTAGGAAAATGGAGAGAGGAGATTTTAAAAAGAGAGAATTTTAGAAAGAAGAGATTGATCAAAGACAGAAAAAGGATAATGCTACCCATCACTGACATGCCGCCTTCTATAGAATACCCCCAATACAATGCAGTTTTCAGATGAAAATTGTTGTTCCACAACATGGAACAGATTAGCACAAATTAACCAAAAACACTCTAACAACAGCACAGTTAATTTAGTAGCAGTAGTCAGGAATAGGGATAAACCATGAAAAGATATCCTGGATATTAAAATAATCTAACTTTAGATCATTCTTATCTCAAACCAAGCATGAAGGCAACATCACTAGTATTAAGCAATGATCTTAATAACCTCTGTTCAACAGGTCCTTGCTAAGGTAGGTATATACGGAACACTGTATGGTACATAATGTTTATTTACAAATAAATTCACTGAATTTAGTAGGCCTGCCTCCAAATTAAGTTAGATTAGGTTGCATCCATTCTTCAAAGTACATTTCTGTAGGCATTCATGCATGTTATGTTTATTCAAAGTAAATTCTACTAAGTTCAAGGTTAATTTTGATCTACAATGGAATTTAGCTACAAGTCTACACTGAGATATGATTTCATCTTTATGCCTTCTATCCAAGGAACAAATATACAATCAAATATCGGTGGTTGTTTTTCTTTTAAATGATATATCTTTGTGAAGTAGTATAGTGCCAGGTATAAAGAATTAACATTCTTGACCAACTAGAAATGCAAAATATTAAACCCCAGCAAACCAGTGAGAAGGTCCTGAGTTTTCTCCTTTCTTGGTAAATTCTAAATTAACACTTGGCAGCGTTACAGTGTTTGAGCCTTAATTCTGAGGGCTAAACAGCTTCACTGCTGTGTAAGCATCGTTCTCTGTTGTCACCTAACAGAGGTGTAAGTACAGATGGCGTCATTTAAGACAGTTGCAAGTGTCATCTTGCTCAAATGACTCACTGTTGGAAGTAGGTAAGATTTTATACACAGGTCATATTAGGATTCCTCCTACATGCCATGTCAGGGCAATTTAATCTCTTCAGAGATTAAGCCCCAGCAAACCAGTGAGAAGGTAAATGTGGACTCAAAAGAAAGTAACTCAAGACCTAGGTTTTAGATGAACAAAGGTGTTGGGAAAATTCAAGTCACAGGATAATAAGGACATACATGGTGGTCCCTGTGCAAACTAGAGCTGTTTAAACAGGAATACAGTACCATAGGCTAAATTCATCCAACACACTAAGATAAAACTTGATGGGCTAGTTGGCAGTTCAGCATATGAAGCCAGCCCTAAACATAAAGATTTATTAAGTAAAGGCCTTTTTTTTTTTTGTTCCATTCAATTATATCAGATTCTTGGAAACTGCCTGGATTCCCCTCTAGTTGTCTTGGTAAAGTTTTCAAAAGTGGTTTGCCATTGCCTCTTTCCTAGGGCGGAGAGAAAGTGACTGACCCAGAAAGATTTGTGCCTAACGTGAGAATAGAACTCACAGCCTCTGCGTTTCTAGGCTGATGACTTAATCACATCAAACTGGCTCTCACTTAAGGGCTTGCTTGCCCAGGGTGTTTCCCGGAAATACAAATAAAACAAAAGTGTATTTTAAGACGAATCTCAAAACACCCTTCAAAAGATAAAATAACATTATAAAATACAAAATAATGAAAAGCAATTTAAAACAGAGCAATTAAAAGACCTGGTTAAACAAGTATGTTTAAAGGTTCTTCCTAAACTAACAAGAAAGTTACACTTGTTACAACTTCAGTAAGCCTATATGTTCTAGACCAGCGGTCACCAACAAGTGGTCCGTGGACCACTGGTGGTCCGTGAGAAAATTTTGGTGGTCCACAAAAAAATTATTTGCATTTTTTATATTGCACTAAATCAGGGGTCAATCATTAGGCAGATCATATTAGCGATCCGTGGGATTTAAAATTATGAATTTAGTGGTCCCTGAGATCCAAAAGCTTGGGGACCCGTTCTAGACATTGCCACAGAAAAAGCAGAATTAACAGTAAAAAATCTATTTACAGCAGGACAATTGAAAAGTACCCCTCTGATGATCTAAATGTGAAGGATAAAGTGTATATGGCAGTAACCAATTAACAGATTTCTGGCCAGTTTTCTTCAAATTCAGACAAGTGAGTTGGCTTAATTCAATACAATATGGTTCAATTAACCATAAGTTCATGTCTTACACAAAGATTGCATGAAGATGCCTAGAAAATATCAGATGCTTTCTTCTTCTCTTTCCGCATGCTTATATAGTAAGTCCCGTTACTTTCAGCCTGATCATATGAACTGCTGTGAATGTATGCATTAGGCACAGCCTCAAAGTTACTAAGAATATCTCTTCCCAACTGACTCCTCCATTTTCCAGGTTCCCTTTTCCTTCCTTGTTCTTTATGAACTTAGCATTTCAAGTTTCCCAATTATTTTTTAAAAAACTTGACCTATGACAGCCTCACTCCCTCTTTCCACATACATGTGCACACTCATAGGTATGCCAAATATAGAAAATAGATTTTCAAATTTCTTGGTGCAAACAATCTCTCAGTGTCTTCCTTCGAAGAAGCAGCTGCTACCTATCCAAAGGTGGAACCAGAGCTGTCTCTCCTGTTTTGCACCAGCAAGCAGAAAAATTAGCCTCACTGGGGTGAAAATGCACATGTGGAAGCTGGTCTTTTCACCTGCTCTAGGCCTTCCAGGCAAGAAATTGACTTGAGCAGTTGTATCACATTTCCGGTGGTAATCAACAGCTATGAAGATGATACACTAACTGTGTTTCCAGCAGCCCACAGCTAGAGATTATAGCAAAGCATCAGGCATCTACAGTGTCACGCCTTTCCCTCCTTCATTCCCCATTTGCCACGAGAGAACCCTGTAGAAGCGATTAGAACATTCTACAGACACAGCTTTTCATTTCATAGCACTTTTTTTTTTTAAGGGCCTAGTAGCAAGCAAGCTACGCCTGAAACTTCCTGTTTGGGCCTCCTGCTTCCTAACTGCACAATAAAAGAAGGGAGAAATGAGAACAATGCATGGAGATGCAACTTTTCTTAGCAGAAGGTCATACTTGGCCTTTGAATGGAGTGACAGAAAAACAGCACGGTTCATCCCTAACAGCCTGCGCCAGTCTTCAACAGGGAAGGGACACAGGGCAGAAAACATCCTGCAGCCACGAAGGCTCCAGACAGTTGCACTACTCGGGTGACCTGAGGACACAGACAAACCTCCAAGTGGCCTCAATGACTCTCTAAAAAGAATGCAAATGACCAGCTGTCTGCAAGGAATAAACATCCTTCCATTCCCCACCATCCGGTGAGAGCTGAAGAAGCTTCTTGGATGAGAAGCAAAACCTCTTCAAAGAAAAAAAAACCCAAGAAAATCCAGTTGCCTCCTGAAAAAGCACCTCTGGGACAATCATGACCTGGATGACTGAGAATCTCCATAGATCTATTTTGCCACATTAAAAAGAGACCTTGGCAGATATCTGGGGAGGGTTCCTGGAGCTCAACACAGTGCTAAGACTACAGGTGGTGATTCTGTCAGGCTTCAAGAAGGGCTGGGCTTAGTTTGATTGGCTTTACACATTTCACTGCATTTCGTACCATGTATGACTGTGCATGTGATGAATAAAATTTGATTTGATTTGATTTGATTTGTAAGGAATCAAAGCCTCCCCTTTTTTACTTTTACAATTACTCCTATTTAAGTTATGAATCTAACTGATAGAAAAGGATAGTTATTAGGGCTGGGTAGCATTTTGGAAATTTTTGGGGAAGATGCTTGAGAGAACACCAGAGTCTGAATGTTCTGACCTCATTTAATTCTTGGAGTGCAGCCCCTATAAAGCCCAAACATGACCTCTGACCCCTAAAGACCGTTGCACACTCCTGATTCAGATGCTATAATTACTACTTGAACAATCTCCCCTGCTGCTTTATCTGATTAAGTGTTAGTGATTAAGCCTTTTCATCAGCTCAGTATTTTTAGTCTGTCTGCTGTAATTGCCAACTGTAATGCAGCCAACTCAGAAGCCTGTCAAATGTTTTGGGTGTAATTTGCATGATTACCCATGCGCAGAGCCAGGCAATTAATCTAATTTTACAAGGTACTTCTGTCCAAATATTTTACATATTGATGTTTATAAAACTTATTTTCTTCCTTTTTGTTGTGAACAATCTCTCCCTTTTTCATGGAATATTTCAATTTTATTTATAATTGTGACAGTTCTCCTTCACATGCACTTCTGGGAGAAGGATGGCAAGTTTTCATAGGGATGGACTCCATAACAACCCTTCATGAGGACAGAAGATCCCATTAAGTTGAATGAAAAGAAACAATACATGTTTTACATTCGACTGCCAAGGTAGGGGAGCCTGGAAGCACTAAAAGAAAAGCAACTAACTGAAACTGGAAGGAGATTCAGGCAAGGCAGGGATTTGTAGTATTTGAGAATCCTCTGGTATCATCCTGACATAAACACCACATTCACTTTTGTGCATTGGTGAAAAATAATTTTATTTGAAATAGAAGGCAGATAACCAGCATCCCTAAGGATCTGCTTGCAAGCATGGTATTTTGGGCATGGCTGAACTTTCTAGGAAATTTTGAGAGGGCTGATTATCAGATGGATAAGAAGTCTAATGCCTATTTTCAAAAGAATCAATCCATGCAGATTGCCTCATGTTTATTAAAGAGAGAAAATTCCTCCTTTCCACTGAAAAAGAACGAAGAAAAAAACCCCAGAAATTTCCTGCCCTTATTTGCAGAACATTTCTCACTTGAAAATAGTGTGCTTGCCATAAGTCTTGTATTGTTATTTTAAACTTCTTGATAAAGCTTACTCATCAAATTCTGAGAGAATTGTTCTTCAAAGTAACAGTTTCTAGTCTAGACTGCTACTAGAAATAGAGTCAGCTCAATGGATCATTAGCCCACTTTTGTTCTTGCAAATTTGATAAAGCCATGTGTAATTGGAGTATTCTTACCTAATGGAAGACAAGTATGGAAATCAAATGTATTTGTAAGAGCTGTTGTCATGCATGGCTAGGGGGAAGTGGCTTAAGGAAAAATAGAAATGGGAGGGGGGAGGGTTTATCTACTATCTTAAAATCCCAGGAAGCTCTTCACAAATAAAAAGATGAAAAGGTCAAATAACATCATGCACATTCTCAAAATCCACAATAACTTCCACACGTGAACCTCTCTTCTTTATTGACAACTCTGTTGCTTGATCCAAAATTAATAATTATTTACCTGTGCTAAGAGCCCTGGTTGGATCTGAAGGGGCTGAGCCCCAGCAGCCTGAGTGACGATGGGAACTGCATTTTCCATCCGGACAGAATAGCCAGCATGCTTTGAAGGGGAAGTTTGCAATCCTGAGCCAAGAAAATAATGAAAAGAAAAAGCAGTGTTAGAAAATGTGTATGTTTTTAAAATCAATCACCATCAATAAAAAAGCATAGCCCTGAAAAAAATTCGTTCAGTTTGGTTCCTTGGTACCAGGTAAATCTGTGCATACTTCAAATGATTTAAAAGAGGTGTTTCATGTAAATACAATACCTGAAATTTCTGTAAGGTTGAAAAAGACACAACTACTTTAATTGACAGATTAAAGCAAATGCAGCTCATTACAGCAGCCACATCTTCTCTCAAGCTTGAACAGAAGTTTAAACAATCTACTATTAGGATGGGATGTATCCATAGTTCTAGGCTTTCCAATATACCCCTTCGAATACATTTCAAAATTTGTATAATCCTAGCAACAAGATCCTTCTTAAAATTATTCCATAGTTGTTGGTATTGTATTTTTGCTTTATTATATATAATTCCTCTCATTTATTAATTTATTGAATATGTTAATATTTTCATAACAGCTTGGAGCAAACAAGTTAATCTTTTATCAGGAGTAGAAATTTTACAAGTTTCCTGAGCAAATTTTCCATCAGCCAACTGCTCTCTTTCACTTGGCAACATTTCCATTCTCTCAACACCAATATCTCATTTGAATGAGGCTTTTCGTTTGTTCTTTCACTAGTCAAGAATAGCATATTTTATGGTATTTTCAGTATCTGCCTAAGACATTTATTTGCCAACAAATGTTTGGTGTGAGGTTACTTGTTTTTTTTTTAAATGTCTGTGTTGTACAGTATTGGGAAGGGACTTTTAAAACCATTTTTATTATATCCTTCCTATGGTCTTTATTAATACTTCTAGTTTGTCTGTTTGCTTTAACTGTTTTCAATGTCTTTAGTAATCTTCCATGACAGATCTGGTTATTGGGCAGATGAAAAATAATCATCACTGTTATTGTCAAAAAGTGTGCCAAATCCCTTCAACATTGTGTTCAGATGCTTCAAATTTCTCTCAAGAGGTGACAGCATCTGATTGACCACATTTAGGTCAGAAGCTTTAGCATAGCAGAAATATTTGGATGAAAAACTGCAAGGAATTCTGAGACAGTAGAGTACATGGGAAGTTAGGGGAAAATACCATCCTGGGAAAAGCAGTAGCAAAGCTCTTTAATTCTGTTGCTAAGAAAACTGTTTGGACCTATCCATAAAGTCATCAGAAGCAGAACTAGACTTGAAACAGACTTTTACTGTTTTACTATCTCCACTTTATCAATTTCTGTTGAATTTGTCTTTTCATCTTACCATCATTAAGAGACTTGATGTACTATTCCAACTGTGTCCTACCTAATGCTGAATCAGTAAGGTTTCAGTGTCTCTCAAACTTAATTGTATAGATCTGTAACTTGTATCTCAATCTAATCAGAACTGCTTAACAGAGGCTCCTGTCCAAATGCCATAGTCAACTGAAATGTGGTTTGATCATTGTTAGGGGAAAGCTAGCATCAATTTTACACGTTCTTAAAAGCAGGCATGTATCAAAAGCCTGCGTCCAATTTTCAAACTCAACCTGCAAAGTACTTTGGTCCACGGAAATAAGATGCTTCTTGGTCCTGATTAATGGACAGTCAATTAGAAAAGACCCATGGAAGATTACTTTTGTACATGATTACTGCTGTGAAATGGAAATATTCTGAAATACCTACAACACAGGAACGGTTAATGAAGAGGACAGATATGACAAAATTAACCTATTAGATAAAGTTCAATGTTTATTAGTGACTGGATTGACTTTTTGTTGACTAACAAAAACTTGAGTTTCATGGGTTTGAAGATCAAGCCAAACATTCTCAACATACCCTTCTTAAAGACATTAATAGAAACTCTATCAGGGGCTTTAAAAGAGGAACAGGATTCACATTCCAATTGAAATACAGTGGTTTAGGGAAGGAAAATTCAACTCTCCCCTTGTAAGCCCCAGTTCCAAAGGACTTCAAATGAAAAAGCCCCTGAGTCTTTTCTCTTTTTGGTCTCTAAATTGAATTTAGTTTTAAAAGATGCATTAAATATGATCTGTAATTTGCTTCTGAAAAGAACAGTAATGTTATATTTTTCCTTTGTGTATTTTATTTGGAACAGTTGTTACCTTCCTCCAGCCATTAAGAAGGAGAAGGTTAGATACCTAGACAAATTAAGGAAATAGTTATAGGGTCATTTTCCAATTGTTCCCAAAGGAAATCGACTCCATGCAACTGCTGAACAAAAGACAATTGTCTCCACAGGAAGAGCCACTGGTGCTAAAGTCCAGGGCAGAAATTAAGACTTCAGGTATCTGTCATCCTTTCAGTTGTCCTACCAGCTGTGAATCTCTCCGAGCTGAAGAAATCACTGAGGATAAAAAAAATTGCCCTCAAATAGTCAAATGCCTTTTGTAGCTTTTGTAAATAAGACTCAGGGGACTTTTGAGGATTTCACTCTGGAGTTCTTTTATGTTATTTCAAAGCCACATAAAAAGGATAAAATGTCTGCTGCACAGTGGTGCACTAAGACATCAATATCCACAAATAACTTAAATATCTTTGGATAAAAATGAGAGAGGGAACCAGCTAAGTTAGATATATAAAGGAAACTGGAGCTCAAAAATTATAAAATAGGCTCTTATTTCCTTATTCTCCTAGCCCCAAATATCTCCAAAAATTGCCCAGAAAATTGGTAAATGTCAGGTAATATAACCAAGCTGACAACATTGATACTGTATATAGTGCATTCATATACCGACAAATGGAGAATTGTTTCATCAGAAACCACCTTGCCAACTCAGCTTTCCTAATGTATTGTGCAATCCTATACATGTCAATGAAAAAACACATATTTTGTATTGTAGAAGAAACTGCGTTTTTTCAGATTAGCTGAACTACAGTTCCCTATGGATAGAAAGAACATATCCACTAGAAATCCTAGTTCAGCAACATCTGAAAGCCCGTAGACTCCAGTGTATAGATTTAAACCTTGGTGGTTTAATCTTGAAACTGTTAGCTATTGACTTAGCTGTAGCAGTGTAGTATGCTTTATTTGATTTTGCACTAACCTATAGTGTGTTTTATTTGATTCTGATTCAGTGTGCAGTATGAACTCAGCTTATTGTATTTATATTGCAGCATGGAAAAACAACCATTGTATTCCTTTGTTGTTTTGCCAGAACAACAAGTGGTTCTTATCAGGAACAATAAACAAGAGCTTAGCAATTATAGGATATTCCTAATAGTTATGCCATTCCTCCCCAGGAAGGATGATAATGTTGTTCCTGTCGTAGTTTGTTGTGGATTCAATAATCTTGAAGGTCTGTGTGGTCATATCTTTGACCTATTTTCATGCATGCTTTCTTACATTCAAATGTATCGGCATCATACATTCAGTATGGTTTTTCTGAAGACACTTCAAAAAACATCATAGTGATCAGGATACATTTCAGAATCTATAGGGCACACTTAAGAGACATGGTGCCCATTGTCAACTGAGGGAACACAAATGTTTTCTATTGTGCCTACCATAATCCCATCTAATTGCAGGAAGAAGAACAAGGAAGCTGGAATTTTATGTCCAAGAACATCTCTGGGCCTTCACGCTGGCATTCCCAGAAAGTCTAAATGGTGTGTATGGTCAGCACAGTAATTTTTTGGAAGGATGGCTACATGTCCAGGAAAAACCAGTGCTAACTAGGGATGGTAGAGAACATATTTGAGGATTAGAATGGTGCTAGAGATTAATCTCACTGGCTTGCCTCCTAATAAATTGCAGTCTAGTTTACAACATGTTATCAAAAATCTAGTCAGCACCAAAAGGTTCTCTACTCCCTTATAGAAAGGGGTAGGGAAGATCAAGATTTACTTCTGTGGAATAATTGTGTCCTATTTTATAGACCACACATAAGAAAATTTTTAGTGAATCAAACCAAAGATTTATCATTGAAAGAAAGATAGAATGGTAGACAGATTCTTATCATTTACTATCTGACCATTTCAGTTGGAGATGCTGGAGACAGAATTTGGGATCTATCTTTCTAAACTGTTCTTCTTTGCCTACTGGCACAGCAAGATATCCTTTATGAGATCAAGGATTCATTTATAAAATTATGCTCTGCCAAACCTGACACTTTACTTAAGTTTTACATAGGAGCATGCAAATTTCTCTGGGCTAAGGACTATCCCAGTTCTGAACATCACACTGAGGGCTTCCTTGCAAAAGACATACAAAGTGGATGTGGGGAAAGCCTGAATTAAATTATTTAAATATTAATACTGAGTATTTAAGCAAAAAAACTCTTACACTGTTCTGTGTGACCCATACACTTTTGTACATACCGGCAAACCGGAAGAGCCAGTAAGACACAGTAGCATGGTGTATTTCACTGGCTGCCACAAAGAAGAAAGGGTCAACTTATTTTCCAAAACACCAGAAGAAAAAACAAGAAACAGTGGATGGACCCTAATCAAGGTGAGAAGCAACCTGGGATTAAGGAGAAACTTCCTAACAGTGAGGACAATTATTAACCTGTGGAACAGCCTGACTCCAGAAACTGTAGGTGCTTCATCACTGGAGGTTTTTAAGAAAAAAAACTGGAGAGCCCTTTGTCTGAAATAACATAGGGTGTCCTGCTTGATCAGGGGGTTTGACTAGAAGGCCTCCACAGCCCCTTCCAACTCTATTCTGATTGATTAACGCTGTAGGAAGTTATTGCTGGTGCTCAATGTAATCTAAGGTAACTTTCAGTGGTGGAATTCAATTTTTTTTACTACTGGTTCTGTGGGCGTGGCTTGGTGGGCGTGGCTGGGGAGGTCATGTGACTGGGTGGGCAGTTTCTGTAAACAGGGCAATAAAGATTAGACTAGAAACAACACCGGAATGTTTTTTTTCCTGCCTTCCTTACAGGATTAACCTTATAAAGTGGGAAAAAAACAAAAGGAGATTTCTTCTAACAACTGATTGTCCGAATTGCTTAGAAAATTTACTGCCATTCTAGCAAACCTGCTGAATTTCATCTCTGGTAATTTTGGGGAAAGCGCCGGTTTCCTAGTTGAGTAAAATTTCAGAGACCCGCCAGACAGATGCCCCATCCTTGCTTTTGTAATAACAGCATTGAACAAGAGAAAGGAATCAGAAGCCTTCTTACCTTGAAAACCTGGAGGACATACGATAAGGGCTTGCTGGAAAGGGTCGGGACGAGCACATATCTGTGCTGTGCTTGTCTGCAGAGGGACGCTTCTCTGAGCCACCGCGGCCATGGATGCTGCCGAGGGCTGGTAGAGTGCAGATTGGTAGTTTAGTATGGAGACATCAGGGTTGGCTAAGGAAATGGTGGCACTGGTAGTGGAAGTGGGAGCCAGAGTGGTGGCCTAAAGGAATTATGGGATTTAAAATAAAATTAAAATGAAATATGAAGGCGATGGTAATGTTGGGGGAAGCTAGTTTTCAAAAGAAAAGATAAATAAAGGCACATAAATAAAACCTTAAAAGGTAGAAAAGGTTTTAAAAAAGCAAGGAGGAAGCTAGAAATGAGTAAGGATAATAGAGTTCAACTTGACTCAACATGTACCCCATTCCTTTGCTTACGATTTCAGGTCGTCCTTGACTTAGAGCAGTTCATTGAGTGACTGTTCAAAGTTACAACAGCATTGATAAAAGGGGACTTATGAACATTTTTCACACTTATGATCGTTAGAGCATCTTCATGGTCACATCATCAAAATTCAGACGCTTGGCAACTGGTTCATATTTATGATGGTTGCAGTGTCCCAGGGATTGTGTGATCACCTTTTGCAACTTTTTGATAAGCCAAATCAGTGGGGGAAGCTAGATTCACTTAGCAAGCGTGTTTTTAACAACTGCACTAATGCATGTAACAATTGTTGCAAGAAAGGTCATAAAATGGGGCAAAACTCACTTAAATGCCTCATCTAGCGACAGAAATTTTGGGCTCAATTGAGGTCATAAGTCAAGGACTACCTGTACCAACTAATTATAATCACAAGTCCAGACATCAAGACTGCAACCCACAAAGATAGTCAAGTCGTCCTTGTAGAAAGATTCAAGACTGTGCATCTGAAAAATGAATATTTCTGGATCATTAATTCTTAGTAATACACTGCATGTGTGTTACTTGATCTGTTCTTGGTACTTGGTGACATGGCTCATTTCGTTGAGTTACATGCTCCACAAGCAGGTTGATTTGGTTTTTCGATTGTTGTATAGTTGTAGCTTGGGATATATAGAACAGAAAGGGATGTTATGTGTAGATTATATTGCTTGAGGACAGGAGATTTCTATAGAAACACAACTTATACCTCTGATGGGCCCAGAATTTTCTCTAGTTCTAATCCTAAATGTGTGGCTTCAGGTATCGGGTGTTTAGTATTTCAAGATTTTTTTTTTTTTAAATCAAGATATCTTGCTCTAGGGCCAAAGCTCTAGTTTAGATTATTTTTTTAGAATTGAAAGAATTCTAAACATCTGGAGAACTGCAGTGGTTTTAAGAATGGTTTGATGAATTACTTTCCATCCCTTCCATCTGAGGAGGTGTGATGGAAAAGATTATCTATTAAAACATTCCCACAAGACTATTGACAATGAAACTGTTTTACGTCAGCTTCATTTTGACATTCCAGTGTTTTTTTTTTCTGGTACGGTAGCTTGATTGCTCTCACTTTCTCTTCCTTACAGGGAAAGCTAGTAATTGAAGCCAAGTAACTGAGTTCACAGTTTCTAATCACATGTGAACTAGCAACATTTTCTGGTTCTTGTCCTTAAAAGTCATAGACAAAAGCCATTATTTGTACTTATCCATGATTGTGATTCTAGCTTTGTCTTCTTCTTGATTGCTCAATCTTGCAGTCACATTCGTATAAATTCCTTAAATGTCCTTTACTAATTTAAGAATGTTCACAGGACACAGAATCTGTTGTCCTTCCTGCTTTGTTTCAGAAAATACAATTCACTAAGGATTATTTGATTTTGATTATACCTTTCACCAATCAGAATGAAGTAGAAATGTGTCCATCACATATTCTAATTCCCCCCTTTCCCTATTTATTTCACAAATGTGATTGATTTTCTTAGTTGTTAATGTCTGTAATGCAAAAATTGTGAGAATTAATGAGACTGTATTAATAACAATAACAGGAATCCCAACACTACTGTCATATTTATAAAACAAAACCCAATATAATCCAGATTCTTTTCCTTAAAAAAAATCTGTTGCCCAAAAATAGTATTTTTATAAATATTTCCTTTTGTATCAATTAAGCAACAAATTGCAGAGATTCCTAGAGAACTAATGACCATACAAAGGACATAATTAAGTACATCTGATATAGGAGACATAAATTGCAGCATTTGCATTCTGATGCTGTCAGGCAATTTATAGCCATCCTCCTGTTGGCTAATCTGTTCTTCTTCACAAATATCCATGGTGATGTGACAGAAGAAGAAGAAGCCAGTAGAACACTGACAACTTTTGAGATTTTACAAAATGTTTCCAACAAGGTCACAACCATGGAGGCAAAATAAAAGCAGCTTTGCAAAATTTCCCCATCAAGGACCAAATCCCATGTTGTCCTTTGCTTCTTTCCATCTCTTTTTCTGCTTGTATGTATGATGCCAGTGTTGTGTATATATGCACATGACAGAAACCCCAAAAAGGAAAGGATTAGCAAGGCTTGCTAATTGGGAGCTCTAGTCACAAATGTCACTGGCTACTAAAATTATCATTGAGAAAACTTTTTTTTTGAAGGAAGATGCGTTGTCACAGTGAGTTAGAAGGCACTGGGTGTTAAGACTGAGAAGGACGAGTGTCAAATTCTTGGTGATCCACATTTTCTGAGCAATCTTGGGCCATCCTCAGTCTGTATCTCTAATCTCTACTTGAATTATGAGATTATAAATTAAAAGAAAAATAAATATACTGGATTCAGAGTTTCTGAACAATCTTGGGTCATTAGCAGTCTATATCCCTAACCTCTACTTAAATCATGATATTATGCATTAAAAGAAAAGGAAACATATTGGAAGATCTCTTCCCTTAAAAGAAAGAAGTTCCAAATCTCTGGAAGCCCACCAAGTTAGACCATCATAATGATTATTCTTACCTGGTTATGAACTGTATTGAGCTGGTTATTGAAGGTCATGGTTAAATTGGTTGATGTGCTTGGGGCTACATGGGTGATGAATGGTGTTTTGCTCTGATTCACAGTGTCATACATGTTTACTCGCCGCTTGCAAATCTCCATGTTTTGAAAACAGGACTTAACACTATTTATAAAGGAGAGAACCAAAGATTAGCCATCATCTAACTGATGAGGGAATTCACATCTGCCTTCATAAGAAACATGAGCTCAGCTACTCTGTTTTATTCAATAAACTAGGCTTAAAACAAGCCATGATTTAATACAAATTGTAAGCTCAGCTATTTAGTGCCCAAAAAAAACCTCTGCATTCATTATACATAGAACTATATCACAAACATAAAAATTATTTGTAGATATTTTTCCACAGGGACAGCTGGAATTGTAGTTCTGTCTGGAATGATAAGCAGCCATATTAAAACATTACCATACCCATCATCGTACAGTTCCTAGGATTCTTTAAGGGCAGCCATGGAAAATAAGTTGATGTAATAGATACAGCTGCTGTTAAGAATATAACCCAAGGCTTCAAGAGATAAATTCTTTAATATTCTGGACAACAATTATGCAAATACCATGAGTTGTTAGAATTACTGCTTCTTCTACCATGCATTCTCAGACTATTGCTCTGTTTTAAGTTTTATTATAGCTCTAAAATCACCTGGCCCTGAAACAAACTTTAAGCGGTCCAAATGTCCTAAAAATGCTAGAACTTATTTTTCCTTTCGTGTGTCATTCCAATGAACAATGCCAAAGCCAAACCTTTGCAAAAGCCCATTAAGTCCCTGTAGTAAGGATATACTACAGTACATAAATTCTTTTTTTTTTTTGCAGTATCACTTTCCACAATCAAATATTGACGTAATCCCTACTATTCTGTCAAATCAGAATACCATGCCTTATTGGTGGAAAGTTTTTTCAGGGTTACATTTAAAACAAAAATAATTTAAAAGTTATTAAGGAAAATGGAAC
Source organism: Myanophis thanlyinensis (assembly GCA_017656035.1). Taxonomy (NCBI): domain Eukaryota; kingdom Metazoa; phylum Chordata; class Lepidosauria; order Squamata; family Homalopsidae; genus Myanophis; species Myanophis thanlyinensis. The sequence goes on from JAEANM010000553.1 coordinate 28,868, forward strand.
GGAGTGAACAGAACTATTGGAAGGAAAAAAATAATCATTAGTTTAGAAGACATTTTTAGAGGCAACTAGTCCAACTTTCTATTCTGAGATGGAATCCTAAAGAGTTTGATAATTCTTCACAGATTCTCATCGATTCATTTCCTAGCATCGAGTTGCATTTTACTTGAAAAAAATTCCACAAACCCCATCCACTAATGAAAATGTCAATCATGCATTTACTATGTTCCTGCTATCCTTGGGTTGTGATCTAATAATTGAGGTTGGGATTGAGTGGGTGTTTTTTGTTCTGCATAGAGGTAGCTAATGATATGGAGTGAGGATACAATTGTGTGGCATCATAGCACAAGGCGAGATGTATTAAATTCTGTCAAGGAAAAAAATAGTTTATGTCTACCATGTTCAACAGTTGCCCTGGGTTACAGGTAATATGCCCGTGGGCCTTGAAAAATGCTTCCATGATTTCACCCCAAAACTTCCTCTTATATCCCTAAGCCTACCTCTAGAAAATAAGGGGAACAAAATACTTTTGCCTTCTTGCTATTGGAAGCTGAGTCACCCATCCAGTTTTCCTTGCAGTTACTGGCTAAAATGAGATACCTGAAGCAGCTCAGGAAGAGATGAATAAGTCACTGGAGCAAAGAACCATAAATGCCGTTCTTGAATAATATCTCATGACTCCAGAGCTAGAAATTAACTCATAATGAACAATTTCTAGAAGAGCTGCCAGTTAAAGATCATGAAAATATTCTTGTCATGTGAACTTCTCTAAATTCTGCTTGGCCGCCATGTATATGCAAAACCTGTTACGATCCCAAGAGGCACATCTGGCAGCTTATCAATTAACCTTCCCCTGCATTCCATTCTTCAAGTCCTCCCCACTCCAAGATCATCAAGTCAGAGAGGAAGAAACTTACTGGGTGCTATGAGGAAAATCGAGCAGGTGTGTCATGGTGACAAATGGGTGATTGAGTGTTTCAATTGGCGTTATCCTCTTATCTGCGTCTATCGTCAACATTTTCTTTAACAGATCTATGAACTCCCTCCGGTCTGCCTTTTCCACCAACATATCACTTCCTTCCAAATCTGTTGTCATATTTACCTGGAAGGGAAATTCAAATCAATAGCAGATACAGAATTCTAGAAAGCCTGAAGTAAGCAAATATGCAGGTTCTTCTTCACCCTCCATAGAGTCTTTGGGAAGGTATAGACTTCAACTAGGGGGTGCAGTGGCTCAGTGACTAAGACGCTGGGCTTGTCGATCAGAAAGGTCGGCATCTCAGTGGTTCGAATCCCTAGTACTACGTAACGGAGTGAGCTCCTGTTATTTGCCCAAGCTTCTGCCAAACTAGCAGTTCGAAAGCATGTAAAAAAATGCAAGTAGAAAAATAGGGACTACCTTGGGGGGAAGGTAACAGCGCTTTGTGTGCCTCTGGCATTTAGTCATGCCGGCCACATGACCACGGAATCATCCGCAGACAGCGCTGGCTCTTCGGCTTAGAAATGGAGATGAGCACCACCCCCTAGAGTCGGGAACGACTAGCACGTATGTGCAAGGGGAACCTTTACCTTTACCTTTAGACTTCAACTGGACAAGATACATTCCATTTGAGCATAGCTATTGTAAATGCATGTAAACAATGGTACTTTCTCCTGTGTAGGTTTAATATGCAGTAAGTTCTAACAAGGTTAGAATTTTCAATCATAATAATGTTTTCCGTATCAACTTCTCTGTTGAATAAACTGGATGTACCAGTACCCACTGTACAATATCATGAGACCTATTTTAAGATGTTTTTATTACAGAGAGACCTGACAAGTATACTGCTGGACTTCCCCATTCTGAATAAAGAAACATAAACACGGCACCTTAAGCACAAACATTATACCTTAAAAGGGGGAAGGGTTGCCAATATATAAAATACAATGGATGTGGAGATGGCTTATCTAATTAAGTAACCCTTTTTAAAAATCTCAATCTCAGTTGTAGCACAAATCCCACATTTGTATGTGGGTGTGTATATCGTAGTGGGGATAGAAGCTTAAAATGTGTGATTTACTGATCTTCTCTATATGGGAAATCTCATAAGAAGCTCCTTTGTTGGCAATGATACAGGTTGAAAAGCAAATTAAGCTACTATTGGTTAAATTTACCTACAATTCTTTCTGATGGAATTCTGATGGAAGAATTCATTGTTTTTATTTACTTACATTGTTAATTGACAAATTGATGTCCCAGCAATATTCTTACCTGTGCCATGTCATCCAAGCAATTGAAAATATACTTTCTTGCTTCTTTTGACTTGATACCCGTCTCTGCCTCATGGTCATCTGGTGTCTGCCCAGAATCAACCGAAAAGATAATAAAACCAGCAGTTCACGATACATCAATCTATAACTAACTCAAGACAATGATACATAATTTGCCACTGCTTTAAGCGTAATCCCAACATAATATTATCCAATACATGTATACTATCCATCACACACAGGGTTGCAAGGAAATGAAAATAAACCTTTGCATTATTTCAAAGCATCACAATATTTTTCATCATATGTGGAAAGCAGGTTCAGCAGCACATGGTCTTATTGTAAGGGAACGGACCCTTGACTTAGATATGGCACCGTCTGAACTCATCTTATCCTCCTCATACAGATTTGGGTTGGAGAAAGATATAGAAAATGGGAGAGAGGGGATAAGGGAAGGAAATAAACACTGCTCCTTTAACCATTTTTGGTTTTGATTGTGTCTGCTGCCATGACATGAACCTCTGCAGAAGTGAAGGCAACCCCTCAGGCACCATAAAGATTTCTCATCCTTGTTTTACCTAAGGGTCAAAAGTACTTGATATTATCCTCTGATATTGCAGTGAAATGAGACTGCATTGGCTATATTAATTGGGGACAGGGAGTAATGTTGAAGGTACCACATTCAGTAAAATACAATTGCAGTTTCTCTTCATAAGATTATTCTAGAAATTACAGAATTTGAGCCAGGAAGTCTTGAATAACAAGATAATCTCCAGTAAAAGCTTTCTGTCTTCCAAAGCAATAGTAGCAAGACAGACAAGAAGAATCTGTACCTGACATACCACATTTTTCACTCCATAAGACACACCTTTTTGTCTCCCAAAAGTGGGTGGAAATGTGTGTGCATTTTATGGAGCGAATATTGCCGAAGCCATTGATCCGCCCTGCGTGGAGTAATTAGGCTGCTCCGCCCACATCGCCCTGACCACCCTTCGCCCTGACCACCCTTTGGCCAAGTGCAAGACTTTAGTGGATGCCAAAAACAGGATGCGTGGAGGCAAAAAATGGGGTGCGTGGAGGCAAAAAACAGAGCACGCAGAGCTAAAAATTAGGAACATGGAGGCCAAAAATGGGAGTGTATCTGATGTTCAGATGCATCTTATGGAGCGAATAATATGGTAATTCATAAAACTCTTTTTATAAGCTTGCTTCTGATTCTTAAATTATCGAAGTACGAAGCTCCTGTCTTATTATACAAGACACAGCTTAATTTATCTAGTACAAGCTGCTGCAAGTAGGCAGTTATAAAAATGTAGCCCAAAGGTGCTTTTTCACAAGGCAATTGGACTTTGTTTTTCCTTGAAGATATTTCACTTCTCATCCAAGAAGCTTCTTCAGTTCAGTAATTACATTATAATAAATATAATTCAATAAACAAACCCTTCAAGCCAGATCAAAATTGAATTTCTGATTGCAGCCACTGTGCATCAACGCAACATTATAATTTTTACCAAACGTATCCGTAATATTTCAATATTATGAAATGCATGGCCTAAGGGTGCTTAAGAAAACACCAAAACATCACCTTACCTTTAGCCTCCACAGTGGATATGGTGAATCAGTGTCCCTATTGAAAAATCTTGTGGTCTTTGTTCCTGCACTTAACAAATATTCAGCTGGCAAGCCTTGTGTCTGTGAAATATACCGGATCTGTAAGAAGAAGATAAGACCAGGATTATTTCACTGAGATCTGTGTCAGAATTTCTGCCCAGTGAGGTAAACGTATTTGCGTGCACATTTAGCAATGAAAGAAAATACAGAAATAAGATAAAGGAACAGAAAGTGCTACTCAAATCAAAGATTTGAAAGGAAGGGCAAATACCCACAGATTTCAACCATTAATAATGTTGAGTATGTATTAAAAGTCTAAATTACTAGGGTGCTATAAAGTAATCTTTCTTTTCTCTATTAAAATCCCACCACACTGCTATATTAACCTATAAAGCTTATGGTGTATAGCATGTTTTTCATAGCCCATAAAGATAAAGGAAAGGCAATAAAACTATACAAAGAAAGTGCGTATGCTCCAAGGTTGTGCTTTATTGGCAACAAAATATTTACAACTCTGGCTTTTATCCTCAAATATTAACTTTAAGAGGACTTGTATGAACTAAACGTATTGAAAGTGAGGTTACATTATGCCACCACCCCATTCTCCACCATTTGCTTTGTATTGAAAAAAAAAAACCAATATTGGACATCAATGAGCTCTGGGCATGTTTAATAACTGATAGACCCAGATGGGGGAGAAGGAAATCCTAACTGTGTCAAAAGATCTACAAGGACCCAGTGAGTCCAGGTGATTGAAACAATAAGAGTAGGAAGGAATCTATATCAAAATAACTATCAGCATCCAGAAATGTGACAATGGGTTTAATGTAGATCCTCAGTTTTTCCACCTGTAATTTAAAAAGGCAGTAAACAATAGAAACATACAGTATCTGGGTTTGAGATTTGAGGAAACAAAGTAAACAGTATCAAGTATGGCAAACAATACGACCTAGAGAGACATCTACCCATAGTTACATGCTGGAACTTACTTTGTTAAATGGGACAATCTTAATTTAATATAAAACACACACTCTCTTAAAAATGTTGTTGAATGTGTGTGTGTGTGTTGTGTGAAAGTAAAATTTAAAACTGTAAGTATGTTTTACAACTAAAACACAAACTTTTGCTGCTTCTGGAAACAAATAATATGGCAGTGGCATTAAAGCAGAAATGGGGAAGAATGAGATATACAATACTTTAGTGCAGAGCATTAAGTAATAGACAAAAGGAACTGAGGACATTCAGCTGTTTGACCTGCTAAAGGATTTACATGCAACTGAACATATCTGATGCTCAGATATTAGTTTTCCCTGCCTCCCTGTGTATCTACTAATTATGTGTATTCTTGTAGAATCATTTAAACCCTGTAGGTTCTAGGCAAACCAATGCTAAATCCATGTTGGCCAATGGCATAGCAGAAATTGATTTTGTTCAGAAACAAAGAATTAAATGTATTTTCCAGCAATTATCATCTGTAAATGTTGATTTTAATCCAAGAATTTCTGCTCAAGGCCACCAATGACCTGTTTCAACCACACAGGATTTTCCAGTGGTTCAGATGACATATTTCAAGTGAAACCTTTTAAGGAACAGTTCCCACTATTTCTTTGATCTACTTTTCTTTCCGCAAAATACAAAAACAAACAAAGCAAAAACCACTTAAGAGAAAAGCACAGAATAGCTAGTTTTGATTGGTACCACCATCTAACCCTTCACTAGGAACATCCTTAGCCAGATCATATTTAGACTTCTACAATAGACCCACTTGTTAATATTATCAAAGGAAGTTTCATTTTGTAGCCAACCACTATCTGATCCACAGCAGGCTGAATAAAGGAAAGAATACTTCTGTTGCAGCTTCAGTATCCTGTCTACCTGCCTACGAAAAAGGTGAGATTTGCTCCATCTGTAGTGGCCTTCTGTCCCACTACCCTTGCTAGAATAGAGCTCAAACAATAGCAAAATGTAAAGCCTATTTAGCATTTTCCTTGTTTTTAGTTTTTAAATATGAATTTGGTTTATATATAACCTGAAAGGAGCAAAGAATTAGGCAGCAAAAGGCTGCAGTTGGTCCAGAATGCGGCCGCGCGGGTTATTATGGGAGCTCCTCGAAGCTCCCATGTTACACCTTTCCTGCGCGAGCTGCA
>JAEANM010000554.1:0-34872 GCA_017656035.1 Myanophis thanlyinensis
AGCTGATGGCCTTTCGTATCTTGAAACGTATTTTGTAAGTAGAGAGGATATTTTCTCGAAGACGCTCTTCGTAACTCAAAAATTTTGTAACTAGAGCATTTCGTATGTAGAGGTACCACTGTATATAGAATCTTTTCACTAATGTTATTTTAGACAGTTGAAGAAAGCATCAAAATCTATCTATAATTAGATGATGTCTTGCTGTACATTAAAATTACCTAAACATTCTGAATAAAACCCAATGTATTTGCTTGGATGCAAAAGTCCTAACATAATCCATAATAATGTAGTCTATGTTACTAAAATTAAACCTGTCATTATGAGAATGAGACTACATGAGGTTTCTATGTAAGTTTATTCAACTTTTTCCTATTTTAGCTTTGAATAAGTAGGTTCAGAAAGTTTGGAAACTGTTACAGTATTTCACCAAAATTCAAGATGACTACAACAGGAGAAGTGTGAAAATAACCCTCCATTTACTTAGATTGCGATGGCACCTGCTCTTCATCAGGTTTACAGTTGCTTCTAGGACAAGAAACATATTTTCCTGTATCTCAAGCAGGTTAGTTTCAGGACAAATGTTTACCTTAGAAGGCAGGAAAAAGAAGCAACTCCATATAACTCTTCCCTTTCCTGGGGGGAAAAAAATTGCAAATTTGAAAACTGGAGTCAATTGTGAAGCAGAAGAAAAAAAGGTGTCTATGAAGAAGAGACCAAGAGAAAGCTGAAATTCTTTGCATCAAAACTGGTTTTTCAATCAGTTTTCTGATTAAAACTAAATTTAAAAAATTCTTTTATTGCTTTTAAAATATTGACAAAAATAGTAAAAACTACAAAGAAAAATGCATGCATTATCAAGAAATAACCCAGATTTTTTTTTTAAAAAGGTGAAAAAATGCAACGAAAGAGAATGAAAAATGTGTATCATTTTAGGTGTAAATAGTTACAATTCTATAATACAGCTGGAATTTTCAGGAAGATTATTTTTGGATAAAAATTCACATAGAAATAACTGTGCCATAAGTTCTGCAGAGAAACAGGAAAACTAACAAATGTGCTAAGTTTAATTCCTTTGTATGGGTACTTAAAACTATTTATCTCTAATAAGTATTGTCACTGTGTAGACTTAATTTTTATATATTTTATGCAATTTGGTCTTTTTCACATCTAGTTACTTTTGAATAGTAATATAGGTCAGCATCATCTTGATATCTGCTCCTATACATTTTTCTATTGGAGGTTTTCTAAGCTGCTCCTCATATTTTTATTTCTCCCATGTGAAAGGAAGGACATTCCTTTCTATCCCATCACATTTTAGGGATTCTTCTTTTTATTTGGACCTTTAATCAGGAATCCGGAGAGTGGGTAACAGAGAAAGAAAATGATAATGTGGATAACTGAAAGATATGTGAAATAAAGCTACTAGTTGAAAAATAGAGGAAAGAAGAGTTGAGGAATGAAAAAAGAAACAATAGGTACAAGAAACTCAGGGCAGCAAAAATATACGGTTCAATGATCATCTACATTTCTGTAATCTAGTAGATGCCACCTGACAGGCATAATTAATCAACAATGTCCAGCAGGACACTAGTAACCCAGCATAGCCCAAGATGGTATACCAAGTCTAAATAGGATGAAGCCAAAAGAAACCAGAAATAACTGGTCACAGAAAAGCCTGCTTGAGACAAAACCATTGAGCCACCACCAGTACGAGAAGTTGCAACCACAGTAATTGCAGTCACACAGATTATGGGCAATCTGAAATGGAAAGAACTGAGTAAAATCTAAGCAATAATTTTATTGGAAATGTTACTGGAAATAAGCAAATCTAGGAATCAGTGTTTCATTTTAAAACAATATGTGGCAAGAAATACTAAGAACCCTCATGGAGATATCTCACAGTTTCTGGCAGATAAATATATGCATCTGAGGGGCAGTCTAACCTAGTGATTAAGCATCAGGCCAGAATTTGGGACACCAGAAGTTCTAATTCTGCCATAGGCACAAACACAGCTGAGCGATCTTAGGCCAGTCATTTTCTCTCAGTTCTAAGAAGTAGATAATGGCAAAACTGCTTCTGAAATCTTGCCAAAGAAACTCCAGGGACTTGTCCAAGCAGTTTCTGAGAATTGGACATGATTAATGAAGAAAAAAATGCACACATACAGTATCTCTTTATATATTCCCATTATCAATTTAAATGCAGGTTATGATTCCATCCCTACAGAAAGGACATTGGTCTTACCTGATACGTTCCTTCTCATTGTGGGGAGCATAGACTCCAATGATTGGGTAATTCCTCAGTTGTGGTCACGTGACTGAGTTGATTCAAGTACAAAAGCCTTGCCTCACTGAGTGGCTCCCCAGTGTTTTCGACTCAGTTCACTGATTAGACTGCAGTCTGGAGCACCATCATTGAAGTCTATGCTTTGGTCTGACAGAATTTCAAACTTCCCTCCTCATTCCTCCTAAGGTCAGATCATATTGTTGGCAATTACAGCTGCCATCAGGTTATAATTCCATCCCTACAGAAAGAATCTAGTGGGATGTGTTTCATCCATAGATTGGTGGTTAGTTGGCTTAATTACAAAGTTGCATGAAACAGTTACACAAATTAGTGGTAGTTATGGCTACCTCACTGCAAATATGTTGATTCAGAAAGAAACAAAGCAGGGCTGTACTCTGGGTCTTTTCTTTTCAACATCTAGATGAAATCGGTGATCACCACTTTAATGAAAAAATAATTCCACAATTAAAAACAGATAGCTGTCTGCAGTTCTCTATCCTGATGATAAAGTCATTGTGTCCCCATCTCAAATTTCAGCAGTATCCTGTAAGGAAGAAAGGCTCATAGTAAAGTATTCTAAAAACAAAATCATGGTCTTCTCAAAGGGATTCAAATATTTCAAATATCAAGTAAGACCAGGTTTTATTCTTTAAATGTCCTAGGATAGCATTGCAACCCTCTGGAATTTGGCATTAACAAATTAAATCTATTTTTGAAAAAGCTAATAATAGCGCTAAGGACCATATTTCTTTCATATATAAAGGCAAGAATATATCCTTAACATACTTTATAAAGCTAAATTCACCTTTCAAATGGGACTTAGGTACATGCATTCAATAACTTAGGTATTTGGTATTATTAAGTCCAGATTGCTAAGGATGTGCTTTGAGTACTTTGCTGAATTTTGAGTATAATACTTTAATCAGAAATAGGAATGATACTGCTGAAATTTAGGATGCATGTCTTTAGGCCCAAGCTTTACTTTTCAAGCAGCTCCACAGCTGCCATGATCCTTCTTGGTAACTGGACATTTTTTTAGAAACCCATAATTTAGAAACAGTTTGGCTTCTCATGCAAAGCTCTCTGGCCATAAGGCTATCAAGCTGCAATCCAGCAGCAGGTATTTGACAAAGCTCTTGTATGTCAATTTGAGAAGGACAAATTAGGTAATCAATATTGGCAGGATATAAACATAAAATCCTTTATGCCAGCAAATAACAGAATCAATATTATTTGTACAAGGCCCTGTAGAACTTTTTCTCAAAGCATTTTACTGTCTTGCTCTAGGACAGTGATCGGAAACCTTTTAGAGACAGAGTGCCCAAATTGCAAGTATCTCTTTGTTGTGCGTGTGTGTGCATGCGGGCGCACAAATGGCGAAAAGCCAAAATTAGCTGGCCGGTGGGAGACAGGGCATCACAACACTGACAGCTCTGCAAGAGGCAACATCTTTTTCTTTCACGAGCTTCTGTTTCATTGTTTGCAGGGAAACTTCTGTAACTTCTAGAAACCCTGCAAACAAAGGCAAGAAACACAATGGAGAAACATGGTGGAGCTGAGCTAGGGCGACGGCGCATGTGCCCACAGAGAAGGCTCTAAGTGCTTTCCACCACTGCTCTAGGAGATACCAGAAGAAAGGAAAACAATTATTCTCCTGCAGTGTGGACCTGCCCATGAGCTGGAGAAACCTGATATTTTAGGCATGAATTCAATGACTCTTCTACAGCAGAGGTGCCCAACCCCTGGTCCATGGATCAGCACGAGTCTGCAGCATGCCAGAAACTGGTCTGTACACAAAAGCAAAGCCCCACCTGCAGTATGCAGGCAACACGTGAAATAACGCCCCCTCTAGTCCACAGAAAAACCTCTCTCCACAGAACTGGTCCCTGATGCCCAACAGTTGGGAGCTGCTATTCTACAACTTGCTCATAACTATCTAAGAGTAGTTCCATTTGTTCTCTGGACCAGAAACTTAATTTGTGACTTATTTTCTGCTATCACAGAATACAAGTATTCCTCAAGTTACAACCACAATTGAACCACTGGGCTATCTGGGAAAAGAAGGCTTATGCAGTCTGGTGGGTTCTCATGATGTGGAGACAGCTCCTGGAAGGAAGGAAGAGCCTGTTCAAAGACTGGACAGATCATAAGAACCTGGAAGTGCTGAAGACACCCCTGAAACTATCCCCTAAGCAAGTTAAATGGGCTCAATGCTTTAATCGATTCGATTTCACCTTCCAATATCTGCCAGGAGGGAAGAACGTCCTTGCAGATACCCTCTCTTGCATGCTGCAGTACAATAGCACCCTAGAGGCAGTAGTAACTTCCACCATCCCTCCAGACAGTGCACAGCACCGTCCGGCCCTCATTCAACGGCAAGCAACATCCTAATTAGTGCCATTCCAAGGCCTAGCACAATCCTTAGAAGATGCCCTGGCAAGAGACATGTGGTTCCAGCAGCAGAAAGACAACCTGTCTCTTAAGGATGGGTTGGCGTGGAAAGGAACAAAAATATATGTCCCAGCCAGCTAATGGATCTCAATTTTACAAGTCATGACACAAAGGCAGCAGGACATTTTGGATTCGTAAAAACTGTTCACTTAGTGAGAACTTCTCACTGAGAAGGCAGTTCTGGTGGCCAAAGAAGATAAAGGACATAGAGGCTTATGTGGCCAGCTGCCCTATGTGTGCTTCAATGAAACAGCTATCTGGGAAGCCTATTGCAGCCAGTGGCCAATCTGAACCAGCTGTTTGGATCATCTACAGAGCCTTCCTGATGATCCCCGCTGCCTCTGGAGCCTCTAAAAGCACTTTAAAGAACCATGCTGCAGCGCATTTGGTGCGCATGTGTGTGCACTGAACCAGTAGCAAAACCAGTCGGATTCCACCCCTGCATGGAATCCCAAAATAAATCACTTCAGTCTGAGGGGTAAATTTTTTGGCAGGAATTCCTCAAACTGATTGGCTCATCACAGGGCCTTAGCTCTGATTATATCTTAGTACCAATGGAGCCTGTAAATGAGTGAATTCAGTGTTGGAACAGTACCTGAAGTTATATCAATTACCAACAGACCAATTGGGTTGAGCTTCTGCCTTTTGCAGAAGTGCCATATAATAACAAACTGCATAGTAGTATAGGATTTACTCCTTCCCAGGTAACTAGTGGAGTAGAGTTTGCACCCATGCCAGACGTCCCTCGGCATCATTAGCTGAATGGATGGAAACTTTAAAGAAACCATGGGTGGTCATGTGCAGAGCATTGCAAAAAGCTAGTGATGCATAAAAGGCAGGCAGATAAGAAGAGAGCACCACAGGGGGAATTCAAGATGGGAGATAAAGTGTACCAATCTACCAAGTTCTTCAACCTGAGGCAATCTTGTAAGAAGCTGGGTTCCAAGTACATAGGATCCTTCAGGATTATACGGATTATAAATCCGGTTACTGTAGAATGGCAGCTGCCAAAAACCCTCAGGTGAGTGCACCCAGTGATTCACTGCAGCCTGTTGAAGCCTTTTCTTTCATCTTAACTTCCATATTTTTTAAAGTTTTTAATTTTTTATTGCATATAAAAATTCCATTTCCAAATGAACAGTGTGTTGTATGAGTACAAATAATTTTAAGCAAAACCATAATGTTTATAGTAATAAACATTGATATTAATGATATTAATCATATAATTGAATATCTATTTTAACAACTCTTCCTTATAACATTAGTCCTTCACTTATATTTCCACATTTTTAACTAGTTTTTATTGACTAGCCATTGATAAAATGCATCCCATCTTTAAAAATATTCAGTTTCTTCCTTTTCCTTAATTTTAAGCGTTAGTCTATCCATTTCTGCACATTCTAATATTTTTTTAATTACATTTTCATCAGTAAGTGTCTCTTCACTTTTCCATTGTTGTGCAAATACAAATCTAGCTGCAGTTAACACATGTAAAATCAAATACATATTCCCCTTATTATACTTTTCCAGTAGAATGCCCAGCAAAAATATTTCTGGTTTTAAATATATGTGTTGTTTTATTATTTTGTCCCCATTAATATTTAGTCTAATTCTATTAATAGAAACCATACATTTTAACATCTTTCTCATACCAAGATTGTATCTGCACTTGTGGCCACCATGCTATGTCAATCCCTTAACTACTTAGTTCTTGCTTAATTTTGAGTTTCATCAAAATGTCTTTGTATCTTATAATTTTTTCCATATTAATAACATTTGGCTGTATCAATGTGTCCATTGTGGAGAGCCAGACTGGTATTTTCAAACAATGTTCTTTAATTTTCACCCATACAGATAATAATGCATTTCTAATATAGTGTCTCTGAAAATAACTATGTATTTTATTTTTTCCATAACATAAAAAGGCATGCCATCTCAGTTGGAGATCATATCCCTCCAAGGTTAGTAATCTTTTGTGTCTCAAACTAATCTATTGGCTGGATGGAGTCACTGAGTTGTGTGAGCCTAAATGGACTCCAGGGGGTGGTAGAAGACAGGAAGGCCTGGAGGAACATAGTCTATGGGCTGCGATGGATCAGACACAACTTCACAACTAACAACAACAAAATGCTAAGATAATTTTTTTCTTCTTAAACTGTAGGAATATTTTTGTTGAAGCAATGGCGATACCCTTTATAATATTCTAACACATGTCAATTCTATCAGTAGCAAAGACATTTCTAAAATTGTAAAATATTATAATTAATTACAGTTAAAAAATAAGGAAGTCTACCAAAAATTGATTTCAGAATATTCTGATAGCAAGAAAAGTACTGGCAACCATAAAATCAACTTATAAACTTGCTTTAAAAGTAGCTTGTATTATAGTTGTATTTGAAAGAAAATACTTTTTAAATAACATCTCCAAATTGATTTTCTTCATCAAATTATAGAAACAGATAAACTGAATGCACAAGTTACCCATTCTTTATCAATAACGTTATCTAATCACAGATTCATCATAGTTTTTCTGAAGAAAAAAAATACCAAACATTTGAGAAGTTTTCTTCGAAAAACATTGGCTTAACAAATGCATAGAAACATCTCGTATCACCAAACAGAAAGTACAGTAAATCTGAGAGCAATGAATAAACAAATTAAGCAATTTGTCACACCAAGTCATTAAATAATTTATCATGCTATGAATTTTAATACATTCAGCAAATTAAAATTTTCTTAATTACTATATTGAAAATACTGTTTTTACCTGGCCCAGTCATGACAGCTGTTATTCAAAGATTCCGTATTTATTAGCTTAGAGAACTTTCTCTCTGCCAATAACCTTAGTACTGTCCTGTGGGTTTATTTGAAAACAGGTTTTGCAACTTATTACAAGAAAATCTGTAAGCATTCCTATCTCTGGTCACAGCCTCTAATTCTGCTCAATGTTTGATGGTGAAACATGAAAATCAATATTTGTCTTAGCAGGACAATCTTATTAAAGGACAGTCAGTTTCATCTATGTAATAGTAAATAGTATGTGTATAACTAAAGTGTATACAGGTTAGCTTAAAAACAATACTGCCTTTCTACTGCTTTTAATCATTAGGACATTCATAAAATCTCTCATATTTAATCATGCTGGCCTGTTACACATTTTACAAGACTATTTATTGTGTTGCAAGTATAGACTACTATATAAGCTGCATCACCTACAGGCATACATATAGTACATACAGTTGGATAGACAGGAATTAGCAACTTATTAAGTCATTAAAAACATAAAAGTACAGATAGTGACAATTATATTATTGATGCAATGCAGGCATTCACCCACATACATACCTGTTGCTGAAAACAACCTGGCCAAATTCAGCAAGTTAATTAATACATACATATACTGTTATTAAAAATAGAAAATTAAGTCTCTGGATAAACATTAATTCAGATCATTCTCTTTCTTATTTCCCTTGAAATTCTTTGCTCACAAATAATTGTAATGTCCATTTCACAAGACTGAGGATTGAAATATTCTTCTATAAATTTCATTATTTCTTTTAGAGTCTGGCTTAATTATCCTCTGTAAACAGGCACTGCTGCCAGATAATGACAGACATCTCCCTTGTAGATGAGAGATAAATGAATTATTGATATTGTGGATGATAGTTGTTTCACTTATTTATATATAATCCTAGACTCAGTTGTCAGCAGGGGGTCTCAGAATACAATGAGTGGAGCTGGGATGGGGCAGCTGCAATTTCCTGGAACCTGGCAAACAGTCCCAGAGCCATGCGGTTCTGGACTATTTGTCGCTCTGCAAGGCAGGGTGCAGGAAGGCCAGAAGGGAAGAAATTGAGGTGGGGGTGATAGACGGTGGGGAGAATTAGAGGCAATCCCTTAATTTTACTGAGGCTCAAGCTGGGTGGGACCAAGTCCAGAATGGCCTGGCTTGGCTTGAATCCTCAGCTAAGGACTTCAAGTATCAATAGTGACTGGTTGTGGTGAAGAAAGCAAAAATGGTTGTGGTGAAGAAAGAAAAGACAGCTACCAGGATAACTGTTTAATAATTTTTTAAATGTTTGTTTTACAAAAAAAAATGTGCATCTTTTTTCTTTTTCTTCTTCCAAGGTTTATGTTAAGCAAAAATTTCAATAGATACATCCTTTTCAACAATAAATGTTTTAGAAATGACCTCACTGTGTTTATGTTGTTGGAGATGCAGTGAAGTTAATGCTTTATTTAAATATATTGTTCTACTTCAGCAACCAACAATTACATGTATTAACTTTTAAGATGTAAAATAATCAGATATTTGAGTTTTTTTATGATCTTTATGACGTGGGAGAGGACTTCTGGGCAAAAAAAAATGGACTTATTGCATAGTCCACTTAGTGTTTAGCACTGGAAAAACAAACATATGGCTCAAAGTTCAGTAGTTTACAGAATGGATTAATATAACTCAGTTAAGGGTGACTATAATTAATTATGGTTTCAATTTATTGATGTATTTAGGTCTCTATATAAACATTTTGTATGTTTTTGTTTCTTATTGTCTTCTTTTATTACTTTGTACATTCTTTAATTACAAAAAAGAGAAAAAAGAGTCATGATTTGAAACCAATATATGCCTATTTGTAATGTTTTAGTTTACATTTTTGAAGTAACACACTGCAATGCAACTTAATGCATTTTCAAAGTTATGTTTTAACTGAGTCACCTATCATTCATGAATCCTTTCACAGGAAATTATCCAGAAAATAGGAGACAAATTCAATGTACCTTTCCTTTTTCACATTCAAAACAGATTTTAATTCTACTTTAGAGGTCTAAAACAATGTTATATAAATCTCGGATAAAGTTCAATAATAATTTATTCTTATAGCCATATATCATTTCATATTGATATTCCATACTGATATTGATATTTAAATATATAAGATTGTTTATAAAGGTATATGTTTCTTCTGCCAGTTGTGTCCAAGTCTAGAGGCAGTGCTCATCTCTGATTCCCCGCCAAAGAGCCCACAGTCCAAAGCCATTTCCATGTGGTGAACATGACTATACACTGAGGTGCAAAGAAGGCAGTTACCTTCCCACCAAAGTGGTACACATTTATTTATTTGCATTTTTACATGGTTTCTAACTGATAGGTTGGTAGGAACTGGGACAACTAACGGAAGCTCACTCCGTCATGTGGTACTTAAGTCACAAACTGCCAACCTTCCATTCAACAAATCGAGCATCTTAACACTTGGCCGCTGTGCTCCTTAAGATTGTTTATCCCACAAGTGTCAAATTCAATTTCATTGAAGGCCACATCAGGGTTGTGTTTGACCTTGGAGGGCTGAAGTGGTGATGGGACATGACCAGGGGTGGGTGTGAACCTGGTGGGCATTTGATATAGGCTCAAGGCACATTTTTTTTCCCTTTTGCATTCAAAACAGTTATTCCAGACAAAGGGAGATTTTTTTTCTGGCACAAATAGTCTCAATTCCATAATGTACACATTAAAGACATGTAGAGTCCCCAGCTGCTATGGAGCTTGACTCTTTTGTATAGAGCAGAGCATAAAGGAACTGACAACTTTTCCAGATGTTTCTAAAAACTGTCTGTCCAACAGTCTATCAATCTTTGCTATTACCTCTGACATAGCCCTAGAAGAGGACTTAATATTTAGTAATTTACAAAATTGATATACCACTCAATTCTCAATGACTCTGGGTGGCTCACAACAATAAAAAAATTACAATTAAATCAATTACAGGTAAAAGATTAAGATAAAAGATGACAAACTCAGTGATACCAGGGGGCTCACTCTCTTTCATCAAAGACCTGGGTGGAGAGGGTTTCCTCTTTCAAATTCCTGGAAGTGCACCTCAGCCAGGACCTCACCTGGAAAAGTAATACATCCCAGGTGATCAGGAAGGCCCAACAGGGACTCCATTTCCTGAGAGTCTTACGGAAAAACCAGCACACCAGCACAGCGGCTGATGACTTCCTTCTATCGGTCAACAATAGACAGCATCCTCACATACTGTGTCACGGTATGGTATGCTGGACTAACAAACGCAGACAAGAAGGCACTACAGAGGGTAATGAGCACAACACAAAAAATCATGGGCTGTCCCATAACCCCACTGAAGGAAACAGCCAGGTCCTGCTGTCTCAACAGTGTGAGAAAAATCCTCAGGGATGACTCTCACCCGGGACAGCACTTCTTCATACTTCTACCATCAGGCAAGAGATACAGAAGCATAGCCAGCATAGGACAAATAGGCTGAAAAATAGCTTCTATCCATGGTCCGTCAGATTTCTAAATAACACCACAACTAGACTTAATACAACAGACTCACAGTGCCAGTGCATGTTTCTGCATACGTGTTTCTGTGCTTTGTGTGATTGTACAGATGGAGGCTCATTCAATTTCGCTGCACACATATTGTGCATCGACAATAAAGGATTGAATTGAACTGAATTGAATTGGGTGAAGGGCCAGATGTTTTTGGCTCTTCTGAACAACAGCCATCCGGATCTTGGAGGGTACCTAGTTCTAACTGGCAGATGCTGCTGAAGATAAGGTGAAGATGGTGCTACCTTCTGCAGCACTCTGCCAGCCAAAACGGGTCACAGAAATTGATGTGTCTTCTAATGAGCTTCTATTTAGAAAATGATTTGAAAGATGATATAGACACTTTGCTGTATTGGGGCCTAGTCAGTTTTGACACAACTGTATTTATGTATTTATGTCATTATCATATGATTTAGACACTGTCTTACAGGAGAAAAGAGAACAAATGTTAAATGAATCAAATGTGAAAAATTAGATCAGCTTCAGGAGGCAGAGTCTCATGGTTTAGATACAATACTTATCTTAATAGTTCAAAGCTTAGCATTTGGTTCTCTTTATCCGAATTTAGAAGCTATGCAGAATTAAGCCTGGTAAATATTTGAGTGGAAATATAGCTGGAGAAAATAAACCAATCTCAGAGGGTATCTTGGAGGGTATCTAGTTAGAATATGCTGCTAAAGAGAAGGTAAAGAAAGTGCCACTCTGCCAGGCAAAACAGGCCACGAGGGGCCCCCCATGCAACCCATTTTCAGCCTCCCATGGCATGTTTTCAGCTGGCAGTGCTGCAGGCTAAAAATTTGGCCATCAGAGGCATCACAGGCCAGTCCTTTGATATTTCCAGGTTGGGCCCATGGGCCAGTTCTAAACAGCCCATAGGCCGCATCCAGCCCACAGGCCTTGAGTTTGACACCCCTGATTTATCCCATCTTTGTTTTATATAACTAAGTCAAGATGGTGAACATACGTAACGCTTCTTCCTTCTCTTATTTTTTCCACAAGTCCTGTGAAGTAGGTTGAGGTGAGAGTGTGACTGGTCCAGCCCATTGTCAATTTTTTTGACAATTTTTAGATTTAAGTATTTTATAAGACTGTAAGAAGAGTTTGAGTTCATTTAAAAGACATGAATGAATGAATGAATGAATGAATCTCCACATCCGTATTTCCAAATAGGTAGAAACTCTTGGCTGAACTTAACTGATATCTAAAAGCTAAGGAGAATAAGATTTGAATTAGTATTTGAGTTCATCAGGTCACCAAGCCTCAAGCTAGAAGTGGAAAAAACCTGATACTAACCTGATCTCAAATGGACTCTATTCTTACAGGAGTAATGCAATTCCATGCATTCCTAGCCTTGCATAAATCCATGTGGGCCAATATAAACATAATTCTGGACAAACTGGAGTGATTCTATTTACTTCTTCCCACCAGATAATAATAATCTGTCCCTATAGAACCAACAGAGTGGGCATGCTCTGCATCAGTTCTATGAAGCAGTGTCATCTGGAAGGACATAGTCAATGTTACTCTGTTATGATGTCTCCTATAGGTCTGGAATATTAGAATCAACACATTTGTTATTGCACACTTAACAACTTGTTGTTAGTCACATATTTCATAATCCCTTTCCCAACACAGTCTGTTCAGTTCGGCATCAACCTATATATTCTGAAGATTATGACAGATGGTTTATAGAAAGATTTGTCAACATATTAAGACAAAGCAGGAATCAGCCTGCTTAGCAATAGTACAAATCATGAGACTTCCTTATAAGCACATTGATAATCAAAAGAAAACAAGTCTGATTCCGTGTTGTTTGTTTTCCTTTCCTACTCAAATTTCTAATCTCTCTTTTAAAGGTATTATGTAACATTTCCAGTCCTACCTTGTAATGAAATCTAAGGGAGTCAATGATTTTAACTTTTATTGTGTTTAAAGTCTGACCTCTAGTGTCCAGTCCAGTATAAAAATTTAGCCATTGTGAAAAATAAACCTGTTCATATAAACTCAGATATGTTTACGACAGATTCTCTCATTTTTTTTAATGAATTCCATAGTTTATCAGTATGTTTAATTTTTTTAGAATGGAGTGGGAGTTGGAGTGGGGTGAAATAGAATAGAATAGAATAGAATACTTCTTTATTCTCCAGGTGTGATTGGACACATAAGGAATTTGTCTCTAGTGCCTAAGGACTCCTTGTAGATACAAACAACAAAGTGATAAGTCATAAATCATAAGATACCAATAGGATAAGATAGTAGGAAAGATAAGAAGGTGGCAAAGATGAGATAAGAGCAAATTCATAGTAACAAAGATTTATCATACTTTCTAATTAATTCAAATGGCCAAAATAAGATTCTGAACTTTCAAAATGATAAAAAGGAATTGCAACAATACACATTAATCAAAATGTTATTTGTTAAATTGAAGTTTGCATTTGTTTAATAATTTTTGGGCCACTTACAACATTGTTTTAAAATTATAATTCATGTGATTAATTCATTATTACGGTCATAACTATAAAATGTTAAAAGAGCTCCTTCAACTTAGATTCCAAACTTATACCTAAAATAATTTAATTCTGTTTCCAAAGATTAAAAAGATATTTATTTCCCAGAACAAATTTTTTTTACACCTGGAACAATATACTTAGATCATAGCCTGGATTTCACCCCAGATACAATCAGAAGCATGAATGTATGAATCTGTACATCAGATTTTTTCAAACTTAAAGATGTGGGGACTTCAACTTCCAAAATTCAACTTACAATTGCCAAGTTTGGAGAGAAAAAACCCTGCTTTTACACAGTGTGCTATATTTTCTGGAATACCTTTCAAGAGCATCTACTAACCTATTAACAATATCGTCCTGTGTTATCTGAATAACGATCAGTTTTAGAAGATCTTTGGAGAAACTGATATTGAAATAGACACGAACTATCATCATTGGAGCTCTTTTCCAGTTAAAAAAGATCCACTGGTACTAATATTCCTTTGAAACGCAATTGATGCTCAGGCTGTAAATCCCCATTATATTTAAAAGGTAAGTAGAAAATATTGGAAGAATGCTTTTATCATTTCTACCGCTGCACATTCTAGTCCAATTATTATGTTTATTTTTAAGGGCTATGCCATGTTGGAAACATAAAAAAATGCACACAAATGAATCTAAACATTAAAGAATGTTTGTGTAGTTGTTGAATGTTGTGATGCAATGAGATGGCACCTGGAGAAGGATTGAGGAAGGAATTCCAGCAAGAGCACTACAGTTTCCTGAGGGGGTAGCACCTTAGAAAGCTGCTATTCCAGAAAGAAGCCCAAATTAAGACTTTGTGCAGTCCGAGCTGGATGGGGGAGGGAAGGAGAGGTGCAGAGTAGCCACACCCTAGAATCTCTCAGGTTGATTAGATTGGGTTACTTTAGCTTGACAAAATTCTGTCATTGATATAATAAGCAAACAAAGAATTGGATTCAATTGGATTTCAACTGAATCTTCTTTGGCATTGGGTCTGACAATTTCACCTCTTTAAAGTTGCATTGGAAACAGCTGTCTTTTTTAAATTGCTAGTTTCCTCCATGCTTTTCCTTATGAAAGCTTGGAACACAAATCTGTTTTATAAAAATCAACCCTTTTTGGAATCCAGTCACATGGGGTGAGAAATGTATTTGCTGCTCCTTTGATTTCATTTGTCCATTTAGCAGTGCCTTAGTCTTCATTGGCCTCTATAGATCCATCCTTGTAGTTGAACTCTAAACCATCTCCAATAAGTAAGAATTATAGCAATAGCAATGGAACTTAGACTTACTGTAAACAACCCCATAATGCTTTATAGCAATCGCTGGATGATTTACAATGTCAGAATATTGCCCCCAACAATCTGTGTCCTCATTTTAATGATCTTAGAAGGATGGAAGGCTGAGTCAACCTTGAGCCCCATCAGGATTGAACTTCAGGCTATGGCCAGTTTGCCTATAATACTGCATTTTAATCAGTGCACCACCAGGGCTTTATTATAAATGTTATACTGAAGCACACAGTAGTATAAAATCAAAGTATATACTGTACTTAATTGCTGTCCATTCTTTGCATCACAGGGAACCAAGGTGGATGCTAAATCAATTTGAAAATAATCAATTAAGAAACAGAATTTGTAACACAATAATTTTGGTTCCTGTTCTTCAAAAATGAAATTATTAAACTGAAGGATTTTCAAATTATTAACATCTCCCGCCTCAAAGAACATTGTTACAATAGTGGGTCTTTTTGCTTTAGATTTCTTTTAACACAGAGTATGAAGTTTTTCAGCTTTCAAGGGCTGCATGCATAATGACTGGGATAATTTTATAAAAAAACAGCTGTAATAAATATGTTATACAGCTTATATTACCAAATGAGTATATACAATACTGTTAAATAAATCTCTATTTTGCCTCTACATTTTGATGATGTTATTTTATAAGAATTTAAGGGTAGCAAAACTGAGGATGGACCCTATATAATTTATGGGTCATCCAGTATTATAGAAGAAAGTTATTTTTTGGGGGGATGGGAAATAGTTGTAGATAAAAGCACAGGAAAAAAATGGGAAGGATTTTTTTCTTTTCTTTTTTTTTAGCATGATGTGCTTTCATCCCTAATTCATCTGAAGTGTTCATTAGTCACATTAATTTAATGATCTGAAAAATTCACATTTATTTCTCTGAAGAGAAGCTGGGTGGAAAATTTCTGTCACTTTGAAAATGTTTTCCACTGCTAAAACATGTCCTGAGGAAGGCGATGGAAAGAATCATTCAAAATGTCTGAATTAGAAAATGAGAAGTTCAGTTATAGATGCTACTGAGTAAGTTTCATAAAAGTAGTTTATCTGTATGTATGTAAACATCTTCCATGTTATGATTTTTATTGTCATATCTATAATAAAGAAAAAAGAGCTTTATATTATTCCCATATCAATCTGTTACCTAAGCTAAGCAATAAGAACTGGTCTCTTCCTTTTTCCAACCTTCATTTTCTTATCTTCAATCACTTGTAAGATTTCAATTATTTGAAGATTTCAAATCAATAATATATGCTATTGAAAAAGAGAAAAACATGCATCACAGTAAACATACCAAAATCTATTCCATCTCAAGTTGCACATGAGAAGTATCACCCGAAACAGTTTTATAGATACAGTACAAATTTTATTTTATAGCATGATTGTTGAGTTGGATGGAGGCAATTGGAGAGCCCTAACGGGAACAGCCGAAAGAAGATGATTGTTAAGATGAAGTAGCAATTGTGAACCGTAAGGTTGTTGGTGTTTTCCTTATTTTTCCCCAACTAAGAAAGAGAATTTGATAAAACTACATAACTCCATACGCAAGTTAAATGAAATGTTTTCACTAATAGAAATAAACGAATTCAGATGTAAAAGGAAAACTTATTTTTTTCATTTCTACAGGATAAAAAACAGATAATGCTGAAGACCACACAATGCTTTTTTAATCATTTCCGCATCTGAATTCGATTATAACATTCTGTGAGAAAGACATTGATTTTGAAACTAATTCAAAAATACTACTTTGGATTTTTATTTCTTAGATATCTTTGGGACACTGCTACTTGACATTGGCCACAGGACAAGTCAAAGGACAGATGGAATATTAGAATAAAAGAATTAGAAGGGACCTTGGAGGTTTTCTAGTCCAATCTCCTTGATTCGGCAGGAAACCCTACACCACTTCAGGCAAATGGTTATACAGATGGGTCAATGAAAAGAACAGTCTAGTCCAGTGGTAGCGAACCTTTTACGTCATCAGGTGTCGTCCTTCGTGCCGGAAAGGCACACCAAACCATCCCGTGAGCCTTACGCAGCCCTGCTGGCTCTGCACTCCGTTCTCGCACTCCTCATGCGCAGCTCCCGCTGCCTGTTCTTGTGCTCAATCGCGCGCTAGCCAGCTGGCTTTTGCTGCATGGGAGCACTGAAACCCCGAAGCGCAGTGTCCCAGCATGGCGTGCATGCACATGCGACAAATAGCTGGCTGGTGTGCATGCACATATCGGAAACCGGACGCATGTGCGCATGCGCATATCAGCTCTTGGAAGACGCATGCGCGCTGGGATATTGTGCTTCTGAGTTTTGGTGCTCTCACGCAGCAAAAG
The DNA here is from genome assembly GCA_017656035.1 of Myanophis thanlyinensis. Taxonomy (NCBI): domain Eukaryota; kingdom Metazoa; phylum Chordata; class Lepidosauria; order Squamata; family Homalopsidae; genus Myanophis; species Myanophis thanlyinensis. Next base: position 17,231 of record JAEANM010000554.1, read on the forward strand.
CCAGCTGGCTAGCGCCGATGGAGCGCAAGAACAGGCTGCGGGGGCTGTGCACGATGGAACGTGAGAATGGAGTGCAGAGCCAGCAGGGCTACACGGGGCATGTGGGATGGTTTGCCATGCCAGAAAGCTCGTCGGATGGTTTGCCATGCTGTTTCTGGCACGTGTTCCATAGGTACACCACCACTGTTCTAGTCCTATCTGAGGCATGAAAGCCAACTGGGTGAGCAGTCTCAGTCATTGTCTCTCAGCCCAACTTACCTCACAGGGTTGTTGTGGAGAAAATAGGAGGAGGAAGAACTATTAGGTATGTTCACTGCCTGGAGTTATTTATGAAAATAATAAAAGTGGGATATAAAGAAATACTAAATATATTTTAAAAGTCAAAGTGCAAAACAATAATGAAGGAGCACTGGGGGGGCGGATCTGAAACAACTGACTAGTCAGCAGCAAATTGTCTAGAGGATTTAATTTGTGAGAGAAGGAATATTTTCAGAGTATTATGCTGATAAAATAATCCAAAGTTTAAAATATAAAGGAAAAAAGAATAAAAAGCTATTATTGTACAAAACTCCCATGGAATAGAATGAAACAAAACAAAATTTAAGCCCTTATCCAAATATATGCACTTGAAAGATAAAAAAGAGTATTAGATGATATTTCAATTTGATATTTCTGGAAGGGAATACTTCTTTTGGCAAATCTAAATAACTTAATTTTTTTCTTGGCCTACAAATTCTACTAAGAACTATATTTAAATGCATTTAATCCATTAAATAAGTTATTTATATCTAGACTAAGAAATAAATAAACTTCTTTTAGTAACTGCTTTTGAGTCAAACTTTGAATTACAGTATATATCCATTCTTTAGACTTAAATATAAACAACCTTGCTTTTGTTTTTTTAATAAAAGCATTGCATTATTCTTTTCTGTCAAATGACTATCCAGCTTGTTTTCCATGATCTCCAGCAAAGGAAAACTCACTATTTGTGTAGCAGTCTTTTCCACTGGCTGGCTGGCCAGCCTGTCATAGTCAGGAAGTTCCTTCTGACAAGCTTCTTCCTTGTTCACCTATTGGTTCCAGCCCTGTCCTCCAGGCCAATGGAAAATAAGTTGACTGTCTCTTTTGTGTGACAAAATTAGAATGACACAGCAATATATCCCCAAGTGTTTGGGTCTTTATGTGAGTTAGGACAAGCTTGAGGTGCTATGCTTCTGCCATAACTTCTTCCACATTTGTATTTAAAACAGATATATTTTCAAAGCAAGTTAATAACTTATTAAACTTCTATGCTACCTAATTCTTGTCAATTTAAGGCAGCTCACAACAACCAAAGAAATTACAATAGATCAATAAAACAAAGATAAAAAAATGGCAGATATGCAGAAAGTTAGTATGGTGTTACACTTAAAGCTCAATATAATATTGTTTGCTGCCCAGAGCTGTTGGATATGAGATGGGCAGTAAATAAATAAATTAATTAATAAGATATACCATGTTAGGGAGATTGAGTTGTTTTAATAATGTTGAAAAGAAAAAAAAAGCAATAGGATTTTTTTAGCTTGGTAACAAAATCTTTACCATATTAATAGAATAGAATAGAATAGAATAGAATAGAATGGGACCTTGGAGGTTTTCTAGTCCAACCCCATGCTTAGGCAGGAAACCCTATACCATTTCAGACAAATGGTTGTCCAATCTCTCCTTAAAAACGTCCAGTGTTGGAGTGTTCACAACTTCTGCAGGCAAGTTGTTCCACTGATTAATTGTTCTATCAGGAAATTTCTCCTTAGTTCTAGGTTGCTTCTCTCCTTGGTTAGTTTCCATCCATTGCGTCTTGTCCTGCCCTCAGGTGCTTTGGAGAATAGATTGCCCCCCCTCTTTTTTGCAGTAACCCCTGAGATAGTGGAACGCTGCTATGTCACCCCGAGCCCCTCTTTTCATTAAACCAGATAGACCCAGTTCCAGCAACTGTTCTTTATGTTTTAGTCTCCATCCTCTAATCATTTCTGTTGCTCTTTGCACTCCCAAAGGTGCTTTTTCAAGAGGCAACTGGACTTCGTGGTTTTTCTTTGAAGATGCTTCACTTCTCATCCAGAGCATAAATCCTTCCATTCCCCACCATCCAGTCAGAGCTGAAAAAGCTTCTTGGATGAGAAGCAAAACCTCTTCAAAGAAAAACAAGAAAGTCCAATTGTCTCTTGAAAAAGCACCTTTGGGGCAACCATGACCTGGATAACTGAGAATCTTCATAGACATTGTGATGACTAAAACTGGATGCAGTATTCCAAGTGTGGCCTTAACAAGGCATAATAAAGTGGTATTAACACTTCACGTGATCTTGTTTATATCCTGCAATGCAGCCTAGGACTGTGTTGGTTTTTTTGGCAGATGTGGCACACTGCTGGCTCATATTTAAATGATTGTCCACTAGGACTCCAAGATCCCTCTCACAGTTATTACTATTGAGCATGGTACCACATATACTGTGTCTGTGTATTTTTGTTTTTCTTGCCTAAATGTAGAACCTTGCTTTTTTCATCATTAAATTTCATTTTGTTAGATAGCATCCAATGTTCAAGTTTGTCAAGATCCCTTTTGTATCTTAAGCCTATCCTCTGGAGTGTTGGCTATTCCTGCCAGCATGGTGACATCTGCAAATTTGATGAGGTCCCCATCTATCCTCTTGTCCAAATCATTGATGAAGATGTTGAAGAGTACTGGGCCTAAAACAGAGCCTTGGGGCTCTGCATTGCATACTTCTCTCCATGTAGATGCAGTTCTATTATATTAAAAAGAAAAAGAAAAGCACGCCTAAAAACAAAATAGTTAATATTTAACTTTTTTCCTTCCCCTTTGTTTTCCAACTGATTTGCAGAGTCTGTCGGTGTAAACCCTGGTCTAAATGCTGCTAAATGCTAATTTTTCTTGCTGCATTTTTCCCCTTCTGTTCAGTCATGTCTAATTTTCAAAAACTGCCTGAATAATTCCCTTCAGGATTTTTTTGAGAAGTTGTTTGCCATTGCTTCATTCTTAGGGCTGAGAGAAAATGACTGGCCAAAGGTCATAAATTGGTTTTGTGCCTAAGATATGTCTTGGACTCACAGTCTCCATGTTTCCCTTATCCACTGTACCAAAATGGTCCTCATTCACACACAAATACCTTACTTCACATAATAAAGTAAGCAAAGCACACTAGTATTCACCATTATTTTTGCTTCTTGGAGCAAGCATTCCTTCCTTCAACAGACCACATACTAGCTTTTACTTTTCTGCCAACATTTGTACTTTTGAATTTCCATACGCATTTCACTATTTTTAGTAAAAAAAATACTATGAAAGTAATATTTCTCAAAATATTCATCTTCCTGGTCTAATTTTTAGGCATTTATGAGTTATTTCATACAAATATCTGGATACATTCAAACTGTATAACTCAATAATATTTAAAAGCAACTCCTATTCTTTGTTACCTCCTGTTATATGTTGCCATCAGGCCACTTCAAAGCTCTAAAAACAGTATGACAAACAACACATTGATCTCCATACCATTCCAATATTGGTGTATTAGTGATTATGTGTCAGACATACAGCATAACACACTTATATTTACTTTTTAAATGGATAAGGAAAAATCTTAGTGTCCTGGCCACAAGGCCACTATCCTACTTGTTCAACATGCCAATGTCACTGCTGCTGGCGATCAAATAGAGCAAGGAGCAAGTCCTACCAAGAGCTTGGAAAGATCAGTCTGTGACTTACAGCATGTCATTACTTTCTGCTGTTGTTGGCTCACAGCATTCTGTCCCTACCAATTATTACTTGATTACTTCTTTATGTAGGCATGCAGTGGAACAACAGTCTTTCCCTGCAGCCTGCAAAATGCTTTACTTTGCTTTTTTCATGGAGCAGAAATGTGCCAACTCTTACCTTAGTGATTATTGGGATAGCTAAATGGAACTTCTATAGTTGTCTGTTCACCAAACCTATGGACAGGATTATGGCTCATCTAATCCCCACTCAGCATGTTGACCAAAATCTCTAAAAGCTGCAGCCCCAATACATCCAGACAGAAGATCTGGAAAGAGTGTTTTAGGTCGGTTGGCTTTTAATGCGCATAGTTGCCACATCCGGGTACAGGAACACCCCTTTAATATTTTTCCATAACAGTTTTAGTTTGGATCAGAACAGTCTAACAAGCCAACCAGCTTTCCCAAAAGCTCCCACTCTTTCTCTCCACGAGGAAATTGGGGAGGAGAAAGTGAGCATAAAACCTTGCTACCAAATCAAAAATGCCTGGGGCTGAAACCGAGATAGTAAGATGGGGGGGGGGGGGCTCTCCAATATTACTACCTAAGAGATACAACAGGAACAGAAGGAAAACGTTGCACTTCCTTGCTATCAAGAGCGACGGTGCTTTTCAGCCTGCGGCGTGGAACTGGGTGGGCTCAGAAAGTTTCTATCCCGCCGCCCTTTTCCCTCCAGAGAGCCCATCATCCCCCACACCTTCCAGCCATCCCGGAGCTGCCCAGCCGAAGGCCCTCGGCGTCAGGTTAGGCAAGGCGAGAAAAAGGCGCGTTGGTTACCTGAGGTCAGGCTGTCGTTGATCTTTAAAGGCACCCTCAAGATGTAGACGACAAAAAGCATGGCGCAGAACCAGAGAGTCCACAAGTACGTCCAGGACCAGACGATGCAGGACTTGAGTTGCTCCAGAAAACCGCCCCCGGTTTCGGCCATGTTTGGGGAAGAAAGGCAGCCGGGGGCGGCTTGAGAGGGGCTGAGAGAAGCCACACGCTTTCTGCAGCTGGCTCTCTGCTACCTCGACCTCGCACAGGCTACTTCTGGGATGATTCATGTCTCCCAAAGTAACGTGTCCCGCTCTACCTCCGCCCTCTCTCTCGCTCTCTCTCTCCCTCAGTTAAATAGACGCAAACATCTATTTAAGACTCGGCTTGAACGGTAAACAAACCCAGCTGTAAGAGGAGCCTCTTCCCTCCCGCTCTCCGTCCCTTGCCGCCTAACGACCCTCTTCTGGCTTCTTGATTTGCACCGGCACGCAAAGTTACACCCCGGAGGCCAAAGTCAACACGGTTCCTGCGTCTTGCAGCGCCTAAACTTACACATCGATGGTAGAAACAGGGAGGAAGCCAACACGAAGGGAGGCATTCGGAAGAAATAGCCTCTACTACTCTTTTATTTTTCCTTTCCGATATCGGAAAGGAGCCAGGTCTTTCCCACGGCAGCCAGGTCTTTGTCCTACCATCTCCATTCCATAAAGAAAGCATTAATTTTAAGTACCCTGGGATCTGGAATATTATCCATCTTCTCCCAGTGGGGCCAATAAAAAGCACATTTAGCCAAAGGACTTTAAACTGGGAGACAAGTCTGTCTATCTACCAAATTCTTACTATCTAGAGAACCATCCAAAAAATTGAGGCTAAAATACTTTGGCCCTTTCTCCCATAAAAGGATTATTAACCCAGTGATTGTAGAATTTGAGCTGCCTTTTTTGGCTGAAGCATGTATACCCAGTGTTTCATTGCAGCCTGTTGAAACCAGAAATCACATCTTCCTTCCATCCCGAATAGCAACTACCTCCCAACCCCATTGTGATTGTGGGACAGCAGTACTTCAAAGTCAAAGACATTTGGACTCTGGTATACATTTGGGAAAACCCAGTATTGGATAACCTAGGACCGTGATGGCAAACCTATGGCACAGGTGACACAGATGGCATGCAGAGCCATCTTGCTGGGCACACAAGCTGCTAGCCAACATACCTCCAGCTGAGCATGCACATGCGATTGCGCATGCACGCATGTGCGATTGCAGAGACCCATCTGGTCTTCGGGCCTCTGCTGTGCATGCACGATTGTAGCAGGAAATCCAGCTGGTCTTTGGAGCGCTCCTGCACATGCACACGTGATCGCTCATGTGTGTGTGAGTGCCTGTGTGCAGCGCACGTGCATTGCATGGGCAAAAGCTCAATGCATGAACAGATGGTGTGGTTGCACATGTAGCACACGGAGGTGGAGGAGCCGCACACAAGTGCGGATAGCATGCACAGAGCGCGTACTTTTCGGCACTCGGTAAGTAAAAAGTTCCCACCACTGACCTAGTTTAGTTTAGTTTATTAGATTTCTTAACCGCCACTCTCCCAAGGGACTTGGGGCAGTGTACAATGAACTAAAAAGTAGACTTAAAAATACAAAAATAAATTTAAAATATAACTTAAAAGATTAACAATTTAAAATTATATAAAAAATTAAAATTAAATTTTTTTAAAAAATCCAATCAACCCCAAAATTAATGTTCGGCCAGACCAGCCTGTTGGAACAAATGGCTCTTTAATGCGCGCCGAAGGTCCGCAGGTCTGTAATGGTCTGGATCTCCAGGGGCAGTTCGTTCCAAAGGGAGGGTGCCCCCACAGAGAAGGCTCGAACCCTCGGGACTGCCAGATGACAACGTCCAGACAATGGGACCCCAAGGAGGCCCGCCCTCTGGGAATGTACTGGCCGGTGGGAGACTGATGGTGGCAACAGGCGGTCCTGTAAGTACCCAGGTCCCAAGCCATGGAGCACTTTGAACACTCAAAAACCTTGAATCATACCCGGAAGGCCACAGGGAGCCAATGCAGCTCACGCAGGAGAGGTGTAATATGGGAGCTCCGAGGAGCCCCCAAAATCATCCACGCGGCCTAGGACTTTCCACCCCCTCAGAGACTGAATGGGTCAACTCCCAACATATCAAAGCCCACCAAACTGCTTAAAAAAATTCTATGATCAATAACCAGATAAACCTCACTGAACTATTTGCTAATTTAGAATCTTTGTGTATCTCTCCCTCTCCTTTTCTTTTGCTGAACTAACATCTCTGTCAAAGGGGGAAGAATGTCAGATCTGCTTGGCTTAGCTTGGCACCGCACAGGCACACTGCCATCAAAAACTGGAAAGGGGGGTAGAAGGACAATAAAGCTCTGCGTACGTGATGGGAAATTGGGAGGGGGGAATGACAGGTGATAACTGGATCTAGTTTGTACCAGCATCTGAAGGCCAGGCAGCCTGAGAAAATATGTGTACTATTCTCAAACATCTCAGTGTTCTCAAAACATTTTGGCAAGCTCAAGTTAGTTGGAAATGGACTGATCCCGGGGTGGGGGGGTGGGTGAGGGATAGGCTGCGGGCGAACCTTTTTGTATCCTTCCAGTGCAGGAAAATTCAGAGCTGGCTTGATTTTACTGCAACCAACACTTTTAGTAAAAGAACCCTTTGCTTTAGCCAAATGGAGTCAAGGATTTTTCTTTCTTAAGGGATAAGAACGGGCAAGTCTGACAAAATTCAGTTTGCCTCCAGACATTGTGGGTGCTCTATCATTGGAGGTTTTTAAGGAGACATTGGATATCCAGTTGTCTGGAATGGCATAGGGTCTCACTTGTAGGCTTCTACAAAGCCTCCAGGGCTTCCAACTTTTGTATTTATGATGTATTTGCAATGTAAAAGTCAGACAAAAGACCAAGGGAGAAGGGATATTTCTTAGTTAGGATCCAATCAATTTTGTATTTAAATGATCCTGATTTGTCACCAAAGAGTATCATGACTTTTAAAATGAAATGGCTGTTATACTATTTCTAAAAATGAAATAATATACATTACTGTTTCCAGGGGGAAAAGTTCCTGAGAAAGAAAGATCCCAATAGATCTTTTCAATAAATGGGAGGGGGAGAAATGCTTTCTATCACCTCCTGCAACTCAATTTACAACCACATTTAAACAGGAACTTTTGTCACTGAGGAACAATTACCGGTAAGTGAGTCAAGCCTGATTTTATGATCTTTTTGCTACGGTCCTTAAATGAACCATGTGATTGTTAAGCAGATCCAGTTTCCTCCATTGACTTTGCCTGAAGCCTGTTGGGAAGGTTGCAAATAGTAAATACATGCTGTAAATTGTAAACACATCTTTGTTACTAAGTAATCATAAGTCACTTTTATCAGTAGTTGTTAGTCGCTAAACAAATGGTCATAAGCGGAAGACTACCTGTGCAGCTTTTGCCCCATAGAAGCTGATGAAGGAATCATCTCAACAAAGAAACTCACCTCATTTCCAGAAACCTAAGAGTTGTATGAAGCCTGTTTAAACCACTTAAGTCCAATGTTCAATACAGGGTCCAAATTAAAGTTTATAGTTTTAATGTTTTAAATGTAACATTCAAAATTGTTCAGCATTGGGTGGCATATAAACTAAAAACATACTTGTTGTGTCCTGCCTTTGCTTAAATTTACCTACTAAAATGGATTCTAACAACTCTATCAGGAAGCATGTCCATGGTTTAATTATTACCATTAAAATTGAATTTTCAGGCAAAATTTGCATTGTTCCACATTTTCATGTGATATGGAAGTTATTGTTTTCTTCTGTGCTATCCTGTCCAATATGATTGGTCACATTCTCCCTCAATCATCTTTTCTCAAGTCTAGAAACTTATCTAAAAATCTCATTTACATTAATTTTCCAGAATCCTGATCACTTGTTCTTTCCAACTGCATCTTTAAAATCTGGTGTCCAGAACTGGATGCAGTAGTTGAGGGGGGATCTATGAACTACTGCTTTCTCCAAGCTGGAAACAATTTCTGCTTATGCAAACTAAAATGACATCTGCCTTTTGGCGGCTCCAATCACTGAGTCATATTCAGCTTTAGACCAGCTATAAATTCAAAATCCCTTTGACATCAATTATTACAGAGCCAAGTAATTTTATCTTCTATCACAGTATGAAAATGATATAGCTTCTGCACTATGAACAGGCCAGGTATTACTTGAAAATGTCTGTTTTGCATAGTAATGCTTAAATCAAGACACTAATTTTACTTTTAAAACCTTAATTGCTTGGATTAAGAAAATTTAAATCTGCAGGTGTGTGTGTGTATGTGTGAGGGAGAATCAACTTTTTCAAGTCAAAGTTAGTATCTTCTTGATTAGGGTACTATGATTTTAACGAAAGAGGAAGGGAAGATGGCATCTTGTCTGAGTTCTCTACTTCATTACACCTCTCCTTTTTCTGCTCTTACTTTTTTTAGGCATTAACAATCTTAACTTTAGAACAATAACTTTAGAAAAGATATCAATATGGCATTTTGGGGGTCTGGGATCTTGATTTAATCTGCAGAACTACCAAATTGCTTGAGCTGTGGTGATGCAATGATTAGAATGCAGTTCTGCAGGCTATTTCTGCTGCCTGCCAGCTGCCCGTAGTTTGATTCTCACTGGCTAAATGTTGACTTAGCCTTCCATCCTTCCAAGATTAGTAAAATGAGGACTCAGGTTGTTGGCGGCAATATGTTGAGTCTGTAAAGTGCTCAGAGAGGGCCGTAAAGCACTGTGAAGTGGTATATAAGTCTAAGAGCTATTGCTACTTTTTAAAATATATACATAGTCTTCTAAGATTGTTTAATGCAGTGCTTTTGCTATTTCTGCCTTAAATGTAAGATTTTAAATATCAAAAGTCTCCCATGTCAGGCAGAAATGAGAAATTATGAGATCCTTAGATCTGATATTCCACAATCTCTTGAGATGTCAGCTATTTTTTTCTCTCTTTATAGCCGCATCTGGAGCAAGAAAAACCACCAAACCCTCCATCAACTGTTTTAGTATGCAATACTAATTGCAAATAGCAGAAGTTGAATATATCCCGCCAAGTGGATGAAATGAAATATAAGTAATAATATAAAGTAATAAATAAGGTAACAAACATTTGATAGCAACAATGCTTTAAATTTATATTAGCTAATAAATCTCTCAAATTGAGTATTTCCTGATAATTACATATACATGCATGTATGTAATGTGTAATGTTATGTTTTTTTATTTAAATCAACAAAACAGAAATGGTTTGACATTACCTTCTGGAATATTTTATCTTCCTAGTCCTCAAATTTTTTGAAGGTATCCTATCCAAGTACAATTGCAACTTATCTTTCTGAGATGAACTAAGGTCAGTTAGACATTACTTCTTTATGTGACTAGTAATTTTAAAGGGGGGGGGGAATACTTCCTAAAGCAACTACCTAAATGATAGAAAGTGTGATGCATTTACAATTCTATGCACCAAACAAGGCTTATATCAAAATAAAGTTGTATATAGGTCAAGATCATATACTATAAAAATTTAGGTTTGGGCCTCCAAAATTAATTGAAATCAGTTAAACTATTGTAGAGTAGGCACAGTACACTCAAACACTCAGCCATCAGGCTGATGATGCCACCACATTCTGTATAGTAATCTAGGAAAACACTTGGCTAAGGCAGGACTGTATGGTAAAAGCATTACCGTTTTTATCACACAATAAGCTATTTACTTTATTGTGTGATATTTACTATTTACACACTATTGCAGTGGCAGTGGTAATTAAATAGTAGCTTTTAAGAATAATTAAATCTTACCCAGGATCTTATTAAGAAAAGAAAAAGAATGGCATTATCCATGATGTAACAACACCTGTTGATTTTTCAACACCTATGGAGACAACAGAAAAAGCAAGCAGCATTCTATCCCCACCTGGCAAATAAACTATAAATGTACTAGAAGACATTCTGCACATCTTTTTTGTTTTTTTATGTCAGGATAGATATATTGAACATCGTCTACTTTTGAAACTTGAATATTTTACATATTAACAAAATATTTTAAGGATAATACAATAGGATAATTTATATCTTTATTTTAGGAAATTTCATTATTTATTACAATTCTAATGATGTGAAATATTGTTCTGTAAAATAGAGTTGTACAAAAAAGAATACTATGCACCACTTAAAAATTTTCCAAATACAACTTGCTTTTAGTTTGCTTTAGAGATTTCACTGAGCTATTTTAATTAAAGGTTTTCCAAATGGGAGTACCTGCCTCCTCTCCTTATATAACTGACGTTCGCACTGAAGAACTAAGATTTCTCACAGCATCTGTACATTTCCCATCTAAATTTGAGGTCTATTAACTATACTGTTATGAGTGGATATAGTATCATCAAAGAATGTAACTAGTTCTAATTAAATCATACATGTATGGTCAATAATCAGTAAGTAGATTTTCTGAACCTAATGTAAAAGCCATCCTCTACCAATTATTTGTTTTATTTTACCAAATCTGCAAAACAATACAATATATAACATTTGAGGGATGTTATGTGATAATTAGAAAATATAGCATAATAGGAATCGTACATTAAATCTAATTGCTAGATTTTCACCTTGTACCTAATGTGATATGGAAATCAAACTATACATTGTAACCGTTTCATACAGGAATGTGCCTGGATCATGAGAGTGCCCAGCAAATCCTATTATTGCAGTATCTTACTTCTGTTCTGCTTCCTCAGTAGTTCAAAAGACTTATATGCAATATAAAAACAAGCTGGAAAAAAGGAACTGATATTCTGGGGGGAAAATGTGGCAGAATGGCAGCCTCTGGAGAAAGTTGATTTTCTGATAGTCTCCCATAGTTCAAATCAAAATAGCAGAAATGAAGTAATTATAATTAAAGTGAAGCAACTTGCATTATCTCACCGTTATGATTTATTAAATTTTCTCATCCTTTACTTCATTAATCTACTTTCATAATTGTAAATATAAAATGGAAACTTTTAATTTTCTCCTTGAGCAACATTATGAACTTAAATCAGTTTACAAAGTCCACAACAACCCTAGCATAGACTGGCAACTCTGTTGCTAAGTGATGTGGTCATTAAACAAAGCATCACATGACTGCCACCTATATCCAAGCCATTTTTGGAAGAAGGGACTGCCTCCACTGCAACTTCCTCACACGCTTCTATTTTCCTCCTTATCTCTGCCTTCATTATTTTGTTATTTTTATTAGGGGTTCCTGTTTCTTTTTATGTTTAATAGGTTGATTCCTTCTTAAACTTGTTGCAAGATATATATTTGAAATGATAATCATAACTAAATAGAAAATTTGCATTTTTAATTCACACTGATTTTTAGTACATTTCAATTGAAGAAAAAACTGACAGACACACAATGAGTATAGGATTACATATATATAACAATATGCCTTGCTATAATACAATTATGTATGCATGATAAAAATAACTTGAAGACTGATAAAATCCCAACTCATCTGAGGTGCTGTCAAATGGAACATTAGATGCATTTTGAACATAAGCACTAATGTTTAATTTCAACTTCTTAAAATTAGATCTTGGCTTAAAAAAAAGTTAACATCAAGCTATTTAAATAACTGAATAGGATTGGATATAGAAATGCTTTTCTCCAGCTTTCAAACAGTGGAGGGGCAGAATATTTCTGCAATACACATGGTTAAAATCCATGTTGTCCAGAAACAAATCTTTTCAAAGGAATTGTGTTTGGTAAGCTGCTTTTTGCATGAAAGCAAGCAACATGGGATAATCTTATGCAAAAATATTTTTTTTCAAACTGTTTAATTTAACTGAAAACTATAGGCATATCATTATAAAAATCTAAATATATCAGAAGCTCTCAACATTTCAGCTACACTGACTTTTTTATAGCTTTGTAAAGGAAAAACAAATGGACAAATTAAAAGAGTATGTTACCTAAGCCTTGTGTTCTAACCAAACTACTTATAGTTATTTCAATGGCAAATGGCCAAGGTGATACATCACAATTTTGAATACCTTTGCAATAATTTTATTTTGTACAGAACGAAATTATTCATATTTGCCACATTCATTTTAAGCATTCTGCATTTCCTTCCCAATCTTATAGCTAAGTATCTTGTTCCAGTCAATCTTTGTGCGAGTAACTGGCAATTGTCGGCGCAAAGCTTTGAAAGTAGTGTCCGACATTGTTTGATAATTTTCACTGATAGCAGTCTGTAACAAAAAAAAAAGAAAATATTTCTTTAAAAATGCATAATTTGTTGATATAAAGCAACACATTTCCAACTTATGTTTTATCATTATGTTCCAAAACTTTTTCCCATATTTTTATTAGATAAGCTTGATATTCTAAGATTAAATAGAAACATGATATGAATCAAACCTTAGCATATTTTAACAATAATAGAGTTAAATACAGTACCTCTGTATTCTAACTCACTGGGGAAATCTTACGGTTTATATTATTATAATTTATAAGGTAAAGTATCAAGAATACTTTTACATTCCTTTCCCAGCATCTATTAAAATTAAGAACTCAAGATTAAATCAATTGTATCTGCCAAATGTTATCTCTCTGTGATCATATCCTGAATGGTTGCATATTGATTTTTATACTTTTGTCATTAAATATATGCTTGGTGAATTTTATTCTATGTATTGAAATCATCTTGAATTTACAGCCTTTTGTCTTATTTTGAACATATAATATAAAGGAACAAGATAAAAGTTGTCAGTAAGATTCAGAACAATAGTTGAGATTATATGCAGTAGTCTTATAAAATACCATGATACCTGGTATTCATTTTCTGCAGCCTCTACGATCTTCACAAATTCCTTTGCTGTTTGGGTTTCATTCTATAAAAAGAAAATGTTTCTGAATTAAAGCTACCATAAAATAAGATAACTATCAGTATTAAGATCAAATGTCATTTCAAATCAAGTACACAAACTGCAGACAGAGTAGATGTTTTGTTTAAATTGTGACACTTTTATGAGTATTATAGCTAGAGGATGATGTAAGAAATGCAGAAAAGCCACAAAATAATATTAACCATTCAGATTAAGAAGCTTTATCATAATAGGTATAGACTCCAGATTATCCCCACTTAACAATGGTAATTGGAACCAGCAACAAAGTAATGTGCCAATTTATGGCAGTAGTTTTGGCAGTTCCAGGGGCCACTGTTATGTGAATCCCACGTGGTTGTAATGTCCCAAGGTTATGTGATTGCTGTATCTAACCTCCTGCCAGATTCCCCACTGTCTTTGTTGGAAACTGGCAGTGAAGGTCGCAGATGATAATCACATGATCCAACAGTTGTAATTGTGTAGAGTTGTCTTTGTAATTGTGAGTCAATTGTCAGGTTGAATCATGATTACATGACCATAGGGACATTGTGAGAGTTGCAACTGAGGAATGGTTGTAAGTCCCCTTCTCCATTGCCATTATAACTTATATAGCTATTTACAGAATGGTTGGCAGAGCTGTAGAAGAAACAGCTGAGAGGCAGGATGCAAGCTTGGCATTCTGTTTGAGTTTTTATTGCCTTTCTGAGGGCATGTGATTTGCAAGAGTTGGCTGCTGATTATCACTGCATTTTAATTATTTAATTCCTCAATGTGCTCTAGTACCCTGCCTGATTTGTAAGTATGGGTTGCAGGTATTTCTGAGGAAAAGGAAGGTATTCAGACAGAACGGTTTAGGTTTCCATGACAGCTGTGACTCATTGATCTTCAGTGTGTATCCCCCCATTTCTAATCTAATGTATTTAGGGCAACTTTTTGCAAGCAAAGAAGCTTTTTGTATTTTTGTACAGGTAATCCTTGACTTACAACAGTTCATTTAATGACTGTTCCAAGTTACAAAGGCACTGAGAAAAGTAACCCATTACTGTTTTTCACACTTACAACCCTTGCAGCACCTCCCATGGTCACGGGGTGTCGGCCAAGGCTAAACACCCCTCAACTTGAGTGACATCAAGTTGGCCTTGCCCCCTCAGTCACATGACCACCCAGCCACGCCTACCCATCCAGCCATTAGGGCAGAGAACCAGCTGTTAAATTATTTGAATCCCACCACTGGATATCTGCCTAGAGGAAATAAAAGACTGTTCATTAACAATCAAATGGTTTAAATGATGGGAGTAATTTTTATTACTTAGTTTTTGCCTAAAAATAAAGTTAACATGAAAAGCTTCAATTCCTCTTCTGTTTAAATTCTTCAGAATTAATTCATTTATAAAATGTTTATGTTTCATACTTTCAGCAGCTAGGAGCCAGAAATCCACAGGTATAGTTTCTATTTTTATTTCTGAAACAGCAGCTGTTTATAAAAAATACTTTTATTGAATAAAATAGGTTTTCAAAATGAAATAGAATATGAATTTGGAATCTTCCATATTAAAAGAAGTCTCAAATAGTTCATTACAATGAATTTTACTTACAAATAATGCTTTAAGTACTAGTAATAGTACTAATAGTTTGTGCTAAAGTTTGGCAAAATGATTCAGAAAAGTCAACACCAGACATAACCACAGATACACACATCAGAAATATTACCTAAAGGTGGAATAGGTTGCTTATTGCTATTTGTATGTTCATTTTTATTAGATTACTAACTTTTCACTAATATAAAGAAAAGAACGACAACTTCTTTTATAATATGTAATATTAAATATATGTAATGTTCCTAAACCAATGTACAGGAAAAGATACTTACAGTCACTGTTAGAGAATCTTGTATGTCTTTATGACTGACTAGCTGAACATTTCCATCTTCATAATAATGAACCTATGTATAGAAAGTTCACAGAAAAATAATTACAAACAAAAATTGGCAGGATATATTAGTGATATTTTATGCCTTCCAAAATAAGAACTAGTCTTTAGTCAGATTGAGATATGATTCAGATGTCAAAAACTTTTAAATCTAATAAAACATAACTGCATTCAAGTTGTAAATTTACTTATGTTGATCAGATATTTTTATTATTTAATATATGCCTTTAAAATCTCAAAGGTACATATATTGCTCTTTTCATAGTTTTCCACAAAAATTAACCCTGTGAAGTAAATTGGTTTGAGAGAAAGTGGCCCAAAACTGCACAGTAAGATCTTTTGTGCCTGAGAATGGACATGAAGAAATTTTTCTTTGCAGTAGACATTAATCATTATACAGTACTACATTGGCTGTGTATTGAACTTTGTTTTGATGACATTGCATATAAGAGATATCAAAAATATGTTTAGCTAAACAAATAAGCAAGCCTTAGCCCATCTCCTTGGCAAACCAAGTTATTTACAGCATGCATTTTCTACCAATTATTTACTCAACTTCTCCCAGGAAAATGGGAGATTTCAGAGTGACCTAGATATCAGTGACCAAACAGACATGTACTTATTGGCAAAAAATGTAGGCAATTCCCAATGAACAACCACAATTAGGGATTTAATAACTTCCATCATTAAGTGATTCAGTCATTAAAGGAGTCACATCCAATTTTATGTCCTTGTTTGCACCAGTCATTGAGCAAATCCCATGTTTGTTAAGTGAAGTCAAGCACTATCTTAGTAACCTGTTTAGAATCGACTTGCGAGAGTGGTGGGCCAGGTGCACACATGCACAGGTCAATTTGCACAAGCAAGTCCTCCCCCCCCCCCAAACCGGGCTGCCAAGCCATAAGGTTGGGGATCGTTGCTGTATGGCGTATATAATATTTTAAACTGTTTTGTATAGGTAGTTTTCAACATACAACAGTTCATTTAGTGACCATTAAATGTTACAGCGGCACTGAAAAAAGTGACTGATGATTGTTACTACCTTTGCAGCATCCCCATCATCATGTGATCAAAATTCAGATGTTTGGCAACTGGTTCATATTTACAACATTTATGATATTTATTGTTCCAGTGTCCTGGGGTTATGCGATTTCCTTTTGGGACCTTCTGACAAGCAAAGTCAATGGGGAAGCCAGAATCGCTTAACAATCAGGTTACTAACTGCAGTGATTCACTTACCAATTGTGGCAAGAAAGGTCATAAAATCAGGCAAAACTTATTTAACAAATGTCTCACAGTTAGCAACACAAATTTAGCTAATTTGGCTAACAAAATTGCAAAATAATCTTTAAAAATATATATAAATTATCTTTTGAGATGAGGATGAGATATTATTAGGCTATTGAGTTTATTTTTGAAAATTAGGGCAGCCATACCTGAATTTTTAAGATACCTGCTACCTGGGTGGTTGAAGGTGTTATTGTGAATTTCCATTCTGATCGCCAACGACCATTCCTTTAAAAAAAAACAAATCCATTAAAGTTGGGAGGAGAGGGAGGGAGACAGAGAAAGAGAGTGAGGGAGGGAGAGAGAGAACTATGCCTTGAAAATTATCACTACAAAATGCTTTTTTAAAATTACATTTCAAAGAGTTCTGCTTTAGCTCTTCAAGATTTTTCTAATCTTCAACTCTTTACACTGTATTTAAATTAAAAGTAGTAAAAACTTTATTTACAAACAGTTTGCATATATCTGTAATAAAATTTCAGCGCGCACACACACACTTGTATATTAGGGATAACCTTTTCATATTAAAAATGTTTATGAAATATAGCTCAAAATCTTGGACCAATGTAATAATATTGATCTCTCACTGAAGCCTCTGCCAGTCCCCTAAATTTGCTCTGGAGGACTGAAGAATCTTTGCAGCAAGTATTGCGAGATACTTTTAGGAGAGTCAGCAGAAGGGAAACTAGTGTGTCACAACTGAAATGATATATATATATATATTAATTGTTTATTCTGCTGGTATTTTAAAAATTCAGGGAGGCCTGAATATGGCCTTAAATATGTGTGTATGTGTGTGTGTTTCATTTGTGGAGATACTTGGTTACCCAAATATGGGAGGGAACATAGTTCCCTTTTGCCTTTCAGCTCATCTCAAGAGACTATCCAGGCAGAAATTAGCGACAACAGTGTGCCGTAT
>JAEANM010000555.1:0-34871 GCA_017656035.1 Myanophis thanlyinensis
ATCAAAGTAAGTGGTATCTTGAGTTAATTTAGACCTTGGAGAATGGGAATAACATCAGTTTGCATAAGTTTGAAAAAAAAAAAATTCTAATTTGAAGAGGTCTCCAACACATGCTAATGTTTGACTGTTTCAATGGGGGAAAACAATCAACCTTGCTTGAAACCGAAATACAGTATTTTAAATGAATATATTTAATCTCATAATACTGAACAGAGAAATTATTTCAAATTATACTAAAATTGGGAGTTCTTTATTCTTCTGCTTTCCTAACATTGAAGCAGAAGTTAGAATATGAGAAAGCAAACCAAAGACTTAAAAACAAAGGCCGTATGTTGCTAGACATATTCTGCTAAATGTTATTTTTTTTGTTGAATGTGCTGATAGTCAATGTTGCATTATTGACCCATGCATATTTTAAACATGGATTTTACGTGTCATGATGCAGTACTTTGTGTGCATGAAAATGTGTACTGGTAACTGCATCTACTTCAGTTAGCATCCATCCCATCTTAGCGGTACATACAGTAAATTCATTAGTTGAGATCCTCCGAGTTTCTCATTTAATTTCTACAAATTTATATTTATATCTCAGCTTCCAATTTCTTTTTTTTTTTTAAAGGGATATGCTTTACATTTTGCTAACAATTTTCCCCAATACAGTTTTTGCAATACCACAACAATCATACATTCGCTATACGTTCGTATATTTCATTGGAAAATTGGGACTTCGGTACTTAAAACTATCTTTTTTTTTTCATATTCCAGTTGGGGAACTGCAAAACAGATTATAGATAAACACCCAGCTCAGCAGCAAGTTAGGCAAAGTTTAGATGTGCTTTGGGGAGGTCAGGAATGATTGTTATAGTTCCCATTTCAGTGGAGAAAAAAAGAGAAGCAAAAGTGAGTTCCTCCTTAAAGCGCCAACCTTTTGCTATTGTTTTAATGTTTTACACACACACACACGCACACAGATCAGTGGGGCAGAATTTAGCTTCCTATTTAGAAATGTTCATCCTTACCTAAAGTAATGTTGAACTAGGCATCCCAACTGCTTCAAGACATTTACAATGTTTAATATTTAAATTTTATTGTTTTGTGGACACATTGAAAGAACGCAAAACTCCCATAAAGTCCTCCAAAGCAGGGTTCTTCTTTCTGCCTCTCTACTTCCCAGCAATTCGGACACCGTGAAGCAAATCCCACCCCCACCCACCCCAAATGTCCAGAAAGGAAGTACAGATTCATCCTTAAACCTGGCACTCCTGTGCTCTCATTCCGGACACAATACATGCACAGAAAGGCAGTATCATGCAGATATCCAACAACCAACAAGGTACAGGCAGGATGAAGGCTGAGAACTGAAGTAGAGGCTGGAGCAAGGCGCTCAGCCTCGGAAGTGAAATGGCCATGCTGGAATTCATACATGGAGATATATAGATATATAGATATAGGCAGGGGTTGTTGTTGTTTTTTTGCTGAACCATCCACCCTACCTTAGACTGGAGAGGATTGCTTGGAGAGGATTGTGGGAAGACTTGAGAAATTATGGGGACCACTGCCTCACCTATGAACAGGCTGGGAGAATGGATATAAGCCAGTCTTAACAGGCCTCACATTCTGAAAAAAAAAAAGGAATTCACAAACAACGTAGCACGGTTTAAATAAGGGGAGAGTATGAATGGATTCCCACTGTGCCCTTCCCCTCCACCCATCCCTAGGGAGCATGAGTTCAGGAACACAGGCTGCTCTGTAGGTCAGTGAGGACCACAAACAGAAGCCAAGAACCGGGACCAATGGGGATGGAACACTCTTTGGGATTGTACAGAAGCTCTCTCCTCGTCCTAGCGGCACTGTCTGCCAGCTTCTGGCCTCGGCAAGGCAGAGCCCCCCCCCCCTCCCCTCTATCTGCATGGTGTTCTTAGCTTCTTTCTCTCCCCTCTGTGGCCTCCACAGGCCCAATCCGAGCATCGGCTGCTGCAAGTAAGAAAATGCAGAGACTTTCCCTCTTGGGTTTACTCCTCACTCTCCAGCTTCAGACTGACACTCCGGATTTTGGCTCGGGGCTGCGCACTTCCGGCTCCCTCTCGTTCCGCCTGGCTCTGTCCCCGAGAGCGCAGCAGCTGGCTCTGTTTGCGCAGGAAGTCAACAGGAGCAGGGCAGCCATAACTGCCTTTGCCCAAGGTGGGCCTTGTGGTTCCCTTCGGCGAGTGGGCGAGGGATGCTGCTTCTAGCTGGGCAAGATGAGCAACGTAGCCCTCTGAAAGGAACTGCAAGGAAAAAGATTGAGGCAGTCAATGCCTACTTTTACCCAGCCCATCCCCATTTCTGAATGAGCCACAGCCTCTGCGGGGTGGTGGGGGGAAGACTTTTCACAATGGGGCACTTGCACATTTCAGTCCCTCGGTTAGTAGGGCAGAGCAGTAGCTGAGCCAACCCCATACCTGACATTGGCTTTGCAGTTTCTTTACAGCCCGGCCCACAATGTAGATCTGGGACGAAGGAAGCCCTAAAGAGCTATAAACTGAGATGTCCTTGGTGGAACCATATGCAGCTACAATAGTGACCTCTGCCTACAAGAAACAAGCAAAGACACTTTAGAATAATTTTAAGCCCTTCCTATTCCAAGCAAATATACAAGTGCAATAATAATTAAAATACAGAAAGTACCATAAATTAAAATGAATATTAACACTACTTAACCACTCAAAACCTGGTGAAATGAATGTTCCCCTCATATGTTACACTTTAAACTTAACCCATTTCAGACCTATTATGGACCAACCCACCTCCAGAGTTACACAGCCTGACTGGCAGAAATGTGAAAAAAAGTCGCCCTCCCATATGCCACCCAGATAAGCAAGGCCATGAGGCGCTGAATGTTATAGCAAAACCAGGAAAAGCTGTTTCTCTGAAAGTTGGGCCTTACTATGCCACCTCAGCGCCATTGTTTCCTCACTTCCCTTCCTCCTGTGGTACCTTTTCCACAAGCACCTTAATTATACCAGAGTAGAAACTCCAGAGTAGGCCTCTCCTGGTTGTGCAAGAACACAAGCGGTTACACACCTCTTGCTGAAGGCCCTGTAGAAAGGCAGCTTTCTGGCGAAGAGGGTCATGTGTGAGGCCATCACAGAAAGAGACAATGCCATGTGGGAAATTATGCTGGGTAAGCCAAGCCACCACTCTGTGCTTCTGCATGTCTGGACGCCCTGTCACGTAAATGATCATGAAACCGGAATCTTGCCAATGCCTACAAAAGCAGAGGGAAAGATAAAATTATCTCTGGAAAAGAAACTAAAAACCTGGTATTCTCCAAATATTTCAGATTAGTTCTCCTTAGCACTTTCAACCCTAGTCACTCTCATAACCATAGCAAAGGGTTAAGGGAATGGTAGTTCTTAACATCTAAATTGCCTGCCCCTATCTAGAATATAAAGATAGAACTGTAACTAGGAGTGATTGTGATTCATTATGACAAAGCTGTAATAAAAGGCTATGCCGCATTTATAGCATTATTGCATCTTAGTTACTTAAAGAACGCCCTGTTGAGTCACCAGACCAAGGATCCATCATTTTTATGATCAAAGAATACTGCTGAGACAGATTATAAATATGTCTTGCCTCTGGAAAAGTCACAACAGGTCAGGGAGGGAATAGTTGTCATTAGTACTTTCCTTCATGGTACACTGACACTGAACAACAGAAGTTACTGTGAGGTGAAGAGTTACTGAGTGGCCCATCTTCCTCCCACTAAGTCTGCACAAATCATCTCCATGGCCCCTACCCATATCTTACAGTAGGCATGGGCAACTACAGGCAGTTAACTTAACAACCACAATTAAGCCCCAAATTTCTGTTGCTAAACAAGACAGTTGTTAAGTGAGTTTTGGTCCATCTAACTATTTTTCTTGCCAAAGTTGTTAAATGAATCACTGCAATTGTTAAGTGAATCCCTGTTGACTGTTTTTGTCAGAATATGACTCCGGGATGCTACAACCATCATAAATATGAATCAGTTGCCAAACGTCCAGATTTTGATTGTGTGATCTCAGGGATGCTACAACAGTTGTTAAGTGTGAAAAATAGTTGTAAGTCACTTTTTTCAGTGCTGTTGTAACTTTGAATGGTCACTAAATGAATGGTTGTAAGTCAAGGACTGCCTATATGGCCCTTTCACAACCTGTAGACTTCAACTCTCACAATTCCTGAGTCACCATGTTGACTCTTAAAGCAACCCGATACACTGAGTTTGCTATGTTGGCTAAGAAATCTACAATTTGTGGTCCAACATTTGGAGGAATTCTCCCTCACTGCAATAAATTTCATTTTTTAATTTGGGATTTATATAAAAATATCCTTTCATTTAGTTAACTAGTGATATTGAAACAATAAAAAGAATCTGCATACTGTATATTGTTGGCATGAATCCAATCTGATTCACAGAAAACACTATCCATATTCAACTACCAGACTGTTTATTAAAGCTGAGAAAGTGAGTAGACATGCTTCTCTCTTCACTTTTCATAAAAAGGACAGGGATGGTTTGTAATGCTGCTTTAAAGTAGAAAAAAAATCCAGTTGCTTTAACAAAAGCTTCTTCCAAGAAATCCATTTTGACAGCATGTTGGCAAGGACAAATATGGAAGCTGGCAAGTGTGAAGGAAAACAGCAGAACTATTTTCAATTGATGCTTTAAATAGTTTTTCTGTTACTGTGTTGCTTATTAAACATTTTTTTAAAAAATATTTGCACTTAATGGAAAAAAAATAATTAGGCTAAGTATTGGGAGAAAAAGATTTACAGAATGTGGAAACATACTAAAGAGTAACTTTGTTGAGGAATATACCATATATAAAAATTTCTCTATAGCCCTGGCACAGATTTTGGAGGCCTTAAGAAAGAGGAACAGTACATCAGTTGTTCACAGAAATACCTGGAGTTTCTGAGGAGGGGTATTCACCTACCTTACCACATCAACAGCACCGGCTCGCACCTTGGGGTCACTGCCCATAATGGAGACACTAGCTGTGAAGGAGCCATCAATACTAAAGACGACACAAGGTGTGCCCTTAGCTACCACTGTCAGAAAGCATTCAGCATAGGTGTGATCACCTCTGTGAAGAGACAGAAAGGTGTCAACCCAAAAGCAAATATTCCTACACACTCAGAATCAGAAATGCTCAACTTCTGCATTCAAACAAGCCATGAAGATAGAAGTGAGGATGGTATTTTTTCCCTTATAGTGTAGAAAACCAAAGAAGGAAAAAGCCAAGCAGTTCAACTAACAGCTATAAACCTGCAGAGGTCCTGTGGTGAAGTACACCTCCAAGCATCCCCCACATCGGCCATGCTGATTGGGGATGCTGGGAACTGCAGTTCAGCAACATCTAAAGAGTCACCAGTTGCTTACTTTCATTGGCAGGCAACTGGATTGTAACAACTGAACCTGTGCGCTAAATAGCTGTCAAGGCCAAATTTGAACCATTCTGGCCTAGAGGATCACATCCCACAATCAAGTGCTGCCACCAACATAAATAATATAAATAATTTTGTAGCGCATTATGGATATGTGCGTATATTGTGTTGCAAGCTTTCCTGGATAGTAGAAGAGAATATCTGGCACAGAGGAGGCTGCCCAAAAGATCAAGCACAGGAAAGGATCTACCATGCATTCACCTCACCACCATACGGATAGGGTACATGCCAATGCCCAGCATCTTCTCTTCAGGAAGGGTGAAAGAAAGCCTCCCGCTACCACTTGTCACTTCTGTGCCATAATGTACCCATTTCCCTGACAACGGCTGTGCCATGATGTAGACATCCACCTGCAAAGAAAGATCAGGTCAGCGTTCATCTCATTGCTTATACTGTTATACTGCACTGCTAGTCACAAATAACACCTTGGAATTGCTAAATTACAGCTGTTACCACACAGAAAGGAGAGAGCACAAACCCTTCCTTCACTCCCATGTTTTTCTTACATTGGTTTTTAAAAATTCATTTTCTACTTATAACCTTTTCCTACTCATTCCTCTGAAGGAGATAGACAAAATTCCTATATTTTTTTATTAATTTTTACGATCTTTTCCTTACAACACTTCTGTCCCTCTGGAAAACGTCTATTCTTTGCCTTCTCAAGCCGTTTTCATATTACAGCTTTGCCAACTACATCTACTCCATTTTGCCGGCAAATTATTTCCTGCTCTTAGAATACAACACTTGTTGCCTACCAGTTTTAATGGGAATGGCTTCCTTTAGTCTCCCCTCCCCCCACTCTCTTTCATTTTAGACTGCTAGCTCATACTGTATTATGGGCATATAATTAATGGCCTCAATGCAACTCTGACCCTAGAGAAATGAGGAATTCACACTGAATTTGATCTGAAAACTGGCTCTACAGTAGGTCTTCTGACAACAAGGCAGCAGTCTCAGTTACCTAAACACAAAAACTAGGCAGGTTTTCACAACAAACCTAAGCTGTCCCTAACCCTAACCCTAACCTTCTATCTCATGGTCTTGGCTTAGCTTTAAATTTGTAGTTGCAACCCTACTTATTTCTGCTCCCTTCCTTAGTCCCAGGAAAGCCTTGTCCTTGATTCAGAATCAGTTCTTCCTTCTTCTGCCATTATAGAAGGCAGAGGGAACGGCCTTGAAGGACAGGAGGAAGAGCTGCCACCAAGACAAGAGTCAGATAAAAAGAGCCTGAGCTCAGGCCAAGAAAGTCACTTGAGAAAACATCTCGGAAAAATCCCTCCCTCGTTCACATGAAATATTCAGACTTCTGAATTTCTGTTGCTACAGCTGTTACAATAAAAGGAGTATTAGTCCACATTGGTTTCCATTGGTTTAAAGAACTGTGCAGCCATTCACAAGTGAAAACATTTTGCATATTTACAGGCCCACCAGGAAAGAGAAGGCTTATAGCACGTAATGCTGTTTGCTCAGGTTCATGCCAGCATTACACTCCACCCATTCACTTGTCCTGGTAAATTAATCCTAGAATTAAAAAAACCTTAGTTACCTTCTCTCCAGTGAGAGTTACCACATCAAGTGGACCATACATGAAGCGTCCACTAAGGACTTGGGGTCGTCCCTCACACACAATCACATCATTGGCACGATGGTTTGCTGTAACATTCTGAAAAAAAACAAAAAAAGGCAGACATTATTCCAAATAGTCATTGCAAAACTAGACATGGGGGGAATTTCTCAAGAAATGGACGACTGCAGTGAGACCGCAACAGAGCTGGCTGGAGAATTTAAATACCTTGAATCCCAGCTCACGAACGAAACTCATGCAACGACGAAGAGTTATTTAGAGCAGGCAGGAGAATCTTACTACATAATAGCTATCTGTTTCTCTAGCTGCATTCAAAGGTCATTTGTGGGATTGAACAGGTCTTTTTTTTTTCTTGGTTGTGTGCCAATTTGATTGATATAAAGCTATCTTTAATAATAAAACCAACTGCCATAGGAATTATAGGGATACCCTGTATTTTTTCCTACTAATAAAACAACCACCATTATATCCCACTAGAGAAGTCAGCTTATCACCTTTATGTACCATGAGTAAATGGATTTTCATCCTAAATTTAGCACTATGACCCCACATTTAATTTGCCAATAGATCCTGTTTTGGATGTCAGTGCTCAAAACCATCATATCCCATAACAACTTGCTGCTAATTTATTTCAGGGGCCAAACCTGGACCTAGAAAAATTCAAGATGTTATGAAAGTGAAGCAACTCTCCCATTCAATAACAAAAAACTAATACATTATACAAATATTATCATCTAAGTAAAATCAGATTCTGAATTGCAACAACAGTATACCGTTTCTGCAGAATCAAAATGATTGTTCTAATGTTTAGGGGAGTTAATTAATGTGAGATCAACACTGGTCAACACAAATTCAGGAACATTACGAGCAGAAAATAAATATGATAAGATTATGTATCTTCCTACAAAGCCAGTAGAGCAGGGGTCTCCAATCTTGGCAACTTGAAGACTTGTGTCTTCAAGTTGCCAAGATTGGAGACCCCTGCAGTAGAGCAACCTCAGCCAGACCTCTCAACACATGCCCGGAAAACTACACCACCCTCCCCCAACAAAGAAGACCAAAAAAAATGTGAGAAAAGCCACAGCAGGTTCATACCCGGATCTTCACTTGTGTGCGTTTGCGCTGCCACTTCTCACGGGGAAATGCTGGGCTGTAGATCGAACTCTCCTCATTCTCAGTCACTTGATGCTGTTCCGTCTCAATCACCTGCAATCAGAGACTGTAAATTCTAGGCTTCAAAAAATACCAAGCAAAAAGACTAATTTCCAGGTTTGCCCTACCTTAATATGTAGCCAGTATTTAAAGGGAGCAATTCCTTAATTTTCAGCATCTAGATTGCTTCAAAAGCGGACAAGGCAAGCACCTCTGCCATGCTTCTGCTAGCCTTGGCAGAATAGTGACGGAATCCCTATTATCTGTTGAGGCACTGCTTCCTGGTGTTTTTCCAAATGCAATTTTTGCTGAGCTGGCACTTGTTAATGAATATGGCATTTAATCTATGATGGGTAATACAAAATTAAGGGCCACACAGCAATGTACAGAATTGAAATTTTTGGGAGAAGCAGCCAAAGTTTTAAAGGTCATTGATGTTTTATTATACCCAATGGTGCCAAAAGGCACAGCATAATGCAGTAAGTAGAGAGGTATTCACAAAAGCTGCTTCTTTGTTGTTGCAATGTATAGCTGCATGAACACCTGTAGTTTTATAAACAAATGCTGGCTTCAAAATAAAGCCAAGTAAAATGCTATAATTCTGAGAACAGTGGGAAACTGTGCAGCGGTTTTATGCCCTGTGATGGCCTGTGCAATTACTGTATATAACACACCTGCAATTATACACAGCAGAATCTAACTTTAAATATAAAACTGCACGCACATTGAAACCTACACGACTATGTGGGTGTGTGCAGAAAAGCAGCAACAGAAGCCTTCTCACCCCACCCCACCCCACCCCACGCATTTTTCTCGATGCAAAACATTTTTTTCCTGTCTGAGATTCAAAAAAAGATAGGGAAAATACTAAAGGTATTATGATTTTAAAAAGATTTCTGCTGATATAATTATAATTTTATTAAATTAGAAAACAGGAAGGAGAAATAGAAATTCTGGTAGCAGAATGGAATGGGATACATATCGTGTGTCTTACAAGGGGGCACTTGGGCCACGGTTGTTCTCTACAGATAATCCTTGGCTTAGGACCACAATGGAGCCCAAAATTTCTGTTGCTTAGTAAAATATTTGTGAAGTGAATTTTGCCTCATTTTACAACTTTTCTTGCCACTGTTAAGTGAATCACTGCAGTCAGTAACACGGTTGTTAAGTGACTCTGGCTTCCCCCAATGACTTTGCTTGTTGGAAGGTCACCAAAGATGATCACGTGGCCCCAGGACACGGCAACTGTTATAAATACATGCCAGCTGTCAAGTGTCTGAATGTTGATCACGTGACCGTGGCGATGCTGCAACAGTCATTAAGGGTGAAAAACGATCATAAGTTACTTTTTTCAGTGCCACTGACTGCTTTGAACAGTCACTAAATGAACTGCTTTCAGTTAAGGACTATCTGTACTGCTGTGCTTTTTCAGTTCTCAGACAAAGGTGTCTTTCTCTTTTGGATGGAGATGCTAACAATTAAGTGTAGGACATTTGTAAATCTGAGCACATCATTTAGCAGCTAAACTCTGAGTCTCAGAACTCATCTAGATCTGGCCTGTCAAGGTAAAATTTAGCCACCAAAGCACCCTCAATTTCTAGGTTTTCTACCTTCCAAAGGAGGACCCTGCATCATTTCAAAGGCAGTTTCAGGTCTCTGTGATCCCATGATGACAGCCATGGTCAAGAGATGAGCCAATATATTTCCAACTCAGTAATAGGGTGTTTAAAAACTGCATGGAAATTCCCTCCTTCCTTCATTTTTTCATGAGAAATACTCTTCCCCTTTTTGCATTTAACAAGGTATACAGAGTATGAGGATGCCACAAGAATATTATCTAAGCGCATAGGCATGCAGGAGAACTATTTCATTCTCCTTTTTGCCCAGAAAGGCGGGCGGTGGGAGTTCTTTTCTTGCAAGACCCATAGCAATCTGGCTGTGGGGCAGTGATACTTTGCTTGACAGCCTGAAAGACAATCCCAGATCATCTTTAAGCTGCTTTTGAGGGAAGCTCTCTTAGTTGCCTCTGGTCAAAAATCAAGCAATTAAAGGAAACAGTTCCACAGGACATACACACTTAAATTTCTCTCTTGCTTGCAACAGCCCACCTGGCGTAAGATGAAGGCAGCCACATCGGCACTTTCCCAATAGCTGGCATGGAAAAGATGAGGCAGGGTGATGGTGGGAAAGGCCGTGAGTGCCTCAGGGCAGTAGAGAGAGTAGTCGATGCGTTTTGAACCCCACCAACGATCCAGAACTAGACCAAAGGGGAGGAGAAATCATATTAGCATGATTCCCTGAAGGTGGATCTTTTTTTTTTCTTTTTTCTCCTGTAAAATAGGTAACAAGGTCCTTGGCACATTTGGCTGTTTTTATTATCGGTCATCCTTTTCTAATATTTCTCTCTATTTTACCGTTCAAAAACCATATAAAGATACGAAATACAAGGGAAAACAATCCCTGAAAAAGAAACGGTGAAGCAACTTTTTCGCCCTGTGCATTAATGCATTGTATCTTTCATCTTATAAAACCACATTAAAACATTGATACAGATTTAGTGGATCCATCAAAGTAATTAGTCCTTTGCAGTTATTAGTATACTCAAGATAGAAGCACTATGTTACACTGACCAAGACCTCAAAATGTGTGACAAAACAGAAATGAACAATGCATTAAAAAAAAGCCAGCAAAACATGTCTTTTCAATAGCTACTATCAAGATACATGAATAAAGTTACAACGTGGGAGATTGTTGATTTCTCCAGAAGGCTAGGGCCAATACTGACTAGCAGCAAACCATGTCCATGTTGTGACATATGCTAGAACAGAATTATAGTGAGGAAGCTCATTCCCAAGGTAACGCAAATACTGTAACATCTATTTCTTTTCAGCAAGTTAATGCTGCCTATGTGCTTAATAAAAGCAGAAGTAAGTAATAGCCAAAGGATGTGACTCTAAGTGAAATCTCAGTTCAACAGCAGCTGGTGAACAGTTTCACTAACACTCTAATGAATACTTTTTCAATTTATGCTGTTCCCCCCACAAAATCACAAAAGACTCAAGGATCAAAGGGCACTTGCCATTAAATGCATCTTTAATTTTAAGCTGCAGTTGCCTAAAAGTGCAATTAGCATTAATTTCTGAGCATTAGCACAGATATGGCAAAGGAATTCAATATTCTATTCCTCCACTGAGGTCTCTCAATGAAAGCTATAGCCTTGTTTTTAATGATTACATTCTGATACATGTCAGATCCCACTTCCATTTAATGACTGGGGTTTAAAAGAAACACACAAACCTCACACGCTTAATGCAAATATTCTTTTAACATCATATCTAGTTTGATGCTAATCTTCAAAATTTCTGCAGAAACTTTTAAAGCTATTTTATAACATTCTGTCCAGTGGCCAAAAATTGAAGTGGCCCAGCTCTGCCCAGAACTACATTCTTATCACCATAATGGCTCTT
This sequence comes from Myanophis thanlyinensis, assembly GCA_017656035.1. NCBI lineage: Eukaryota > Metazoa > Chordata > Lepidosauria > Squamata > Homalopsidae > Myanophis > Myanophis thanlyinensis. Next base: position 11,677 of record JAEANM010000555.1, read on the forward strand.
AGATGTTTCTGAGCACTCCATAAGTGACACAAAGTGGCCCAGTGTGGCCAAGCTATGGCAACATTGTGGAATTTGGGTTTTCCACTCAATGAACAAGTATTTTCTTGGCACCCGAGTAAACTGCAACCTTTGGAAAATGTACTCATTCGCTTCACAGAAACAAGAGCCTTTGTTCAGATTTTATCTGAATCTTCAATGAATCTATTCAAGGAGCAGCAGTTCATTCTGAACGGCTGATGTGAAAGAACAGTTTTATACACCAGTAATGTGGGATACAAGAGAGACACAGAAAAGACATATAGCTTTCTAGCACTTCAACTAAATAACTAGATGACTCATTTTCTAATATTTTATTGTTTGTAATGCCTAAAGCAATTAAAACAGGACTCAACCTGCCCAAAATAAGAATTTTTAAAAGAAAATAATGCTTTTTAAACGTAGAAAACTCATGGTAACCTTTGATATTAGCAAATATATTCATAATACCAAATGGCCTGTTAAGCTGACTAAAACGAACAATAGATGTATAGTCAAATCTGATTTTGAGGAAATTAGTATAAAATGCAGCAAGTTAACTCACTCTTGACAACTTCATTGGTGCTGGTTGCAGTGCTGTCACTTGCAGCTCCCTCATTTCCTTTCCAGAAGCCCCCAAATGCACCTGTTGGAGTGGGCGGCGTCACAAGGTCTAGCTCACTCACAAAGAGGGAAGAATGACACTGCAAGGCGTCGGCTAGTTGAAGGAGAAACATAAGCAGAGGTGAACACAGTGATGACATTATTTCCAGTCCCCCCACTTCTCCTACTGCAGCATCAGACTTTCCTAAATTCACTGCTTCCAGCTGTTTTGGAACTGTAATTCTCATAATTTCTTTGGGGGAATTAATTCAGTAAGACGGCAGAAGGTTGTCATTCCTTAAAAGTAAGTCTTGTATATGAGCGCGCACACACATATACATCTTGCACACACACAATATAGCAGTAGATTCAATTGTGACATGGATCCTGCGATGTAGTGGGGGAAAAGATGGATTAGGATCAGAGAAACTCGGTTCTAGTCCACAATCAAACTCATTGGGTGACTTTGGACCAGTCACTCCCCTGTCAAGCCCAACCCACAAGATGGGTTATTTGAGGTAAAAGGCGAGAAGGGAGTGCCAAGCATGCTGTCTTGAGCTGCTGAATGACATGTTAATATATGTATATTATGTAATATGTAAATATAATAAACACTGATTTGGTGTTTGTAATCAATTCTTGGACTGTAATGTTTCTATGGACTTTCTCCTACAATAGCACTTTCTCACTAGTCTCTGATTTCTGAAGAAATATTCCTCGTTGAACTTCATCTCCACAGATAATGCAACAGAAAAAACGGCATCAGAGTACATGACAGGCAAACAGGAAAGGCTCCTTAGCATGGCAGATGAAGAATGCAGAGCATTTTCCTCAGGAGCCTCTGGGGTCACCAGTCAGAAGCCCATCTGCATTTCCTCCTAATTTATGCAGCATTCTAAAAGTTCTCTCACATGCACATACATTTTACACTTCCTTTTGTGTACATATGCCATCTACCTCTCTCAATTACACAGGAAAGTAATTAAAATGTTACAGTTCTAAAAAGAAAAAGAAATGGAATAAAATTAAGGTAAATTACACATTTCTACTCAGAAGTTTCAAATTTATACTGCTGACAGCTAAAAAAAGAAACAGAAAGGAAATTCCCCTCCTATCATTATAAATGACTCAATATATATATTCTGAGAAAGGAAGTAAACTTCCTCCTTGGGCCTGACAGATAAAGCCTTTCAAAAGCTGCTGGTTGATCATTAATATAGGGAAGAATTGTAAAAAGAAAGCTCCCTTTGAACAGATCTGGCACGAAAGGAGAAACACTACTTTAACATGGATCTAGCTAAGAGGGCTTAACACTGTCTCATTTGTGGGTTGGATGGGGGGGTGGGGTGTCCAAAACAAGCAATACTAATACTAAAAGCAATACAGATTCTGTCACAACGTGTTTCTGTCTTGGATAGCCTCAAGTGCAGAAAGGTCCTGCATACCAATCAGCACATGTGGCAGAATTAGTGATAGTGATCACTTCAGACCACAGAGATAGAATTTTTATGTCCCTCCGCATAACATCCCCTATAAATAGAAATCTATTATTCAGAGATGTCTACTTCACACCGTTACCACTTGTTCCATGCTGATTTTCAAGGCAAGGACAAAACATTTTATTATACCGATACCGCAGGATAACTAATAGGAAGCGAGGCTAATTAATGGCTAAGTGGTGAAAGACCTCCTTCCCTTCCTAAGCTGTTTCCCTTCCAAACGGTCAGGCACTTTCCAAGTTGCAATTTCCAAATGTGGTTGACCTTTTGCTTGCTTTCCTCTTTGTCCCCCTGTTCCCTTCTTCTGTGTCAGCTTAAATAAACCACAGGGAGCATTTCCATTTACAAATAGATATAGCGACTACAAGTAATATAAACATGTGACATCCTCCCAGAAAAAGACATGGCTGCTCTACCAAACTCTTCTATTGAATTAAGGGACTGGCTCCAGAAAATTCCTCCTTATATATTATTCCTCCTCGGCTCCATTACCGCATATAGTATTGTTGAGAACAATACAGGAGCCCTTATTATGAAGCAAAACGTCTACTAAAGCATGCATTTTACTTTGTTTTGTATTGTAGATTGAAATCAAATGCACCGCCATTTTCAGTAGTACTATAACCCAGAGAACTAAATCTTGTGCTCTGCAGAGCCACATCTCAAACATCCCCTATCCCTTTAAATTATAACCCAGCCTTCCACTTCATATTTCCAAAAGAAGCAACAAAACCTTACAAGGTCAGGCCACGGCACCTTCCAGCCCACTATTTAGTGCAACCAGCCTGATGCGAGCCTGGCCTCCAGTTTTTCCTCACCTAATAAAGTGGACGAACCATCTCCCAGGGGATATTTCTGATAGCGGGGGACCCCAAAAGGAGGCACAGCATGAAACTGTTGAGCCAGCAGAGGTTCCAGGCGGGAAGCACAGGGATCAGCAGCATGAAACAAGTTATAGATCTGTTCGCAGGACGGCCGCATCTGAGCCACTGAAAGACACAAACAACTGTGTAAATTGCTGTTGTCTACAACGGATGAGAAAAGCAGAAAATGTGATGAAAGATGGAAGAAAAACACAATCTCCGTACCATCCAAGGCGGGCATTACTGTCTTACGAAGTGCAAGCACCAATCCCAGAGGGGAGCCAAATAAGAAAAAACCAGACACTTTAAACTCCAGCTTCCCAACCATGCTGGGGCCTTCAAAAGTCTCCACCAACGAAGATGAAGAGTTACTGCTGCGTCGAGGGTCTCCTTCTGTTTCTGAGGCAGGCACACCAGACTGCAGGCTAAAAACAAGAGGGGGGGGGAATCATGTCCCTGCCAGAAAATACAAATAGCCCCCAACTGAGTCCAAACAGTCCACAAATTACATTTGTCCATTTACTTTAATTTCTAAAGAAACTAAGGGTGCGTGATGGTAAACAGGAAATCAATAACAATTAGAAAAAGGAGAGAGAGGAAATTTAATAAGAGGACAACACTTATCAGGGTGGAAATTAAAATTAACGACAGAAATGTTTCATTCTGAAGAAGCTTCTTCTCCAGCCCAGTTGATTCAGAGTTGCTGAACTACAATTTTCAGCATCCTTCTTGTTGTTAACTATAGATATACAGCGTTTGGGTCTGAAGTGGGAAAGAATACCGGGAATCCAGGTCACACTTAACTGAAGCGTTGCGTGAATGAGTTGTGTAAGCCCTAAGAAATGCATGACTTTAAGGAACAGCCACCCAGCACAGCAAGAACATCTGTGTTGGATCCAAAGCACCTCTGCCTGGTTTACATCTGTATAATGCACAACTCCAGTGACCTTTACAACATGATTATCATAGCAACTTCTTACACAACCAAGAAATAACCAACCATAGCTCTCTTCCAAAATTCTACCCTTCCAGGGAGAACATTTGAGATGATTCCCACGAAGCACAACATCTTCATAACAGTCTTCATATGTTTCTGAACTACCACCCTCCGTTTTTATTATACACCATCAAGTCAATATCAACTGCTAGTGACCAAATAAACAGATTTTTCTCAAGGAGAATCTTCCCCTAACCTGAAACCTTCAGATCTTCCAATGGGGCAGCCATTGCTGCTGTACTTGAGCCCATCCATCTTGCTCCTGGGCATCCTCTTCTTCTCTTTATCTCCATCTTTGTCAGCATTGTAGAATGTAACATTATCATTCACTATTAGCAATTCTAATACTAGCTTCTGTGAGTTGAGATTCTGCAACTTCTTCAGAGTTCTAGATTGTGCACCCATGATTTTACTACATTTCCTCTAAGGGTGAAAAGAAAGTTGAACAGACTCTTGGAATATGGTACTTAGGGTTAGAGACATTCTTTAGAAAATTGAGAGCAATTTGGCTGACCTCCTGTTCCCAACTGGCAAACAAGCAGGCCGGATTACTGAAAACTGATACCTAATAAGTCATCTTGGCTTTATAGCCTTGGATTCCTCACTCTCTCACCTGGACAAAATTTGTTGCTGCTGTAAAGACTCACTCTCTGGAGCTACGCTGTCGCAATATTTCGGAGTAGGAGGAAGTACTCCTGGCTCAGGACTGGCACGGCCAATCCCTCCCGATGTTTCCGGCTTCTTGAGCAGTGGATCTCGCACCACAAAAGTCTCTGGAGACAGGAGATCAGCATTCTGGAAAGAAACATGGAAGTTTGAGAGGTTTCTCTTCTGCTCAGGAAATTAGAATAATTTTTCTTTAGTCAAAGAAAGGCAGATCATGACCACAGGAAAGCTACCCAGATTATTTTTCCAGAATTTATTAGCAAGCTGCTGAACGGTCTTCTGTGATTGATGATGAAGTAGACATTAAAACAAACAGCATAAAACTCCAACAGCCACAAGACACTCTTTTAGCAAACCAAATAGTAACCATGACAAAATATTGTCCCTCCTGTGAAGTTATCACTCTCTTAGCCCTCAGGATTTGAAACGGCTGTGCTTCCCGGCTACAAAAATAAATCCTTACCCACCCCTGCAGGTGGTCTCAGCCAAAAAGAAACAGGACACTTGACTGATCTACATCATTATATTCTAGAGCAAACATACTTGGGCAGTTCATCTCTAGAATGAAGTCGGAAGAAAGTATTTCTCCTCTTCATCTATTTTCATTTCATCTCGTCAGTATGTAATTAGTTTGTCCACTTGCCCATTTTAGAATTCAGGAGGTTAAGGAGGAGGTAAGGTAAGGAGAGCTATCCCAGGGCTTGGGAACTGACCATGCTGCCACGACGGCTGCTCCCATGACTTCCTGACCCACCAGCACGACTGTGGCAAAGAGCATCAAAGGCCAGGATACCGCCAACACAGTCTCCAATCAGCAGCACCTGTTGGAGAGATAAACATGGATTGCTAATAGAAGAAACTCAAGACAATCAGCATTTTTTCTTGCCAAATTTTCAAAAAAAACCTACAAAGAATCCGAAAGATATATTCTACCTCTTTTCTACAATGGTTATGACTAGAGTAGCTGAGGAAGTCTTCAAGAATTTATATTCAAGATTGCTTTGCTCTATACCATGTCCAAACTAAACTACCAGGAAAATATAAGGCATATTAGAGCAGCATTTCCCAAACTTGTCAACTTTAAGATGTGTGAACTTCAATTCCAAGAAGACCCTACCCAGCCATGGCATTAGAAAATTACTAAGTTACCAATTACTAAATTAGAAATGTTCTAATTTCTAAAATTAAAAAATAAATTTTCTAATTCTGCATAGTGCACAACCATTGCATGGTTAGATGGGAATAGGCTCCTACTCCTTAAGGTTATAGGGAAATACATACCCTTGAAATCATAAGGGATCTGAAGACGTCAATTGCTATGATTGTTACAGTGATCTCAATAATCTAGCAAATGTTAATGTTGCAAAAAGAATGGATCTTTGCAAAGTATTATCCCAGTGTTTTCTGAATTACTTTTCCAATAAACATCACAGTTCTATTTCAAAAGGAAAAAAACCTGAACAAGATGCAGATCTAAATGTCTGTTCCACTGGGTCATAGGAGCACATAGGAATTAACTGTTTTTCTGCCTCCAACTTCCTATACAAGCTCTAAAAATTGCCATAAATCTAACCTGGCCACAGAAGCCCATGCCATCAGGGGAATGGATGAAACTGGCATAGGCCTGGTTGGTGCGGGAAATGACTGTTGCCACAGCACTCTGATAACTGCCCGAGGAGGTTGCAAGCAGAGGCAAAGCAGCCAGTGGGATGTGATCTTGGCTGCTGGATAGACTGTCACCATCGTGGCTGTAGGGGCTGAGTCTAGGAAAGACAAGTTGAACGGAACATCAAGACACAATCTAAAACACCAGCATGTCTTTGTAGAGAGCTAAGAAACTACCTCCCATGTATAATCACCCAATAACTTTTTTAAATATACATGTCTGGGGATGAAAACACCAATCATCTTCTGTGTTGATAACAAAAGAAGGCATTCTCCATATACAGATTAAGAAATGGCCATGAGCCAGCAATCATTTGAAATTAAGACTTGTAGTAAAGAGTTTAACCCAATATCCAGAACTATGAGCAGCTGAAGAGAGAGAGATTAATTCTGAAAAGATGGAAAAAAATTTCCTTGGAAAGTCCTGCCCAGCAATCTCTAGTGTTTGCCCAAAACACAGTTCACCTTCTTGGGTATTCACTCTGAATGGTACATCACATACTTCAAGTGCTTTGGCTCTACTTCAAGTGCTTGGCTCTACTATACGCAAGCTAGTGCAAAGAACAAGAGTCCAGAACAAAAACAAAAAAACTATTATAAATGACAAAGCAGGTACCACTGCCTTCATTAAGCCCCTTGACACTCTAGGTGCTTGCAATTCTTGTTTTTTCAGGCAGACAGCCAAATAGCACTACATTTTTCAGGCAGGCAGCCAAATAGCGCTACTTGCATTTTTAGCAGCTCAAAAAAACATGCTTCCTACTTGGAGACCAGGACATAGGCAGCAGCGCAGATCGGTGGACAAGGCACTAGGCGTAATGCTATATGCCCCAATGCTTCAGGAAAGTGCAGTCGGGTGACTGAGTCCAAGGTAGCAGTGAGTGTATGCACATCAGCCTGTTTGGAGCCTGGTTCTCCTACACCCTGGTCTAGGATGTTGCCACTGTGGAGGATCAGGAAAAGGGCATGAATACGGCAGGTCCCAGAGAGCCCTTCTGAGCCAACCTATGGAAAGATACACAAGGCACTGTGAGGATGAGGTTTACTGATGGAGGGGGCATGTATCATTGGAGCTGGGGGGAGAGAATAAATGTGGCCACATATTGCAGCCAAGGATGTGAAAAATTGGCTAAGAATATGACAACAGTAATCCTATAATCACCACAAGCCCTCTCGGATGGTTTGGGGGACACAACAGCCGAAGGCAGTGAAATAGGAATGCTGTGTTGCAGGCATAGGTTCCCTCACCTCTGGTGGGCCAGGTACAGGGGCACCATCACTATCTGACTTGATTGCTCCAGACGCATCGACTGCAAAGGAAATTTATATTGCACTGAGCGCAAGGTGACAAAAGGCAAAAGACCAATGACAGATTCTCGAGGTCAAAAAGGGCAGAAATCGTAGAACATGGAAATGGATTTCTCTTACCTAGAACCTCATCCCGTTCATTGGGCCGCTCCAGAGTATCAAGGAAGTCATTTGAATTCCACTTAGTGATTTCCTTTGCAAACACATCATCGCTGTCAGACAAATCCTCTAAAATGAAAAGGAGTTACATGCAGTCTAGTCACTGTAAATACACTGAAATGCCCACCATGGTTAAAAATCAGAGTTAAGAAAGAAGGGATAATTTTTAAAGGAAGAAAGGCACATTAGATGAATGTCTCTAAGTCCTCCAGATTCATAGGAAGAATTCTTTTCTAGCTTTGCAGTCTATCATCTGTGGAGTTCGTGGTGCTCTCTGAGCTTGGTTGTTTGCTTGCATACATTCCATTACCCAACTAGGTAATATCATCAGTGAGAGTATGCGTAGATCTTGCTCCCCATGCGTATACAGTAGTTTGCCCTGCCAGTTTTGGTGGAGTATGGTATTCTCCTTGATAATTCCTTGATTGTTTTCTGCCTGATGTTAATCTGCCCTACACAGTGGCAATTATAGTGCTTGAATTGAATCTTGTAAATGACTCATTTTTAATTATTGGGCTATTGAATCTTTTGGTTTGCTTAAGATGTTTTCCAGGGCTCACAAGTAGTCCTTGGTAAAGAACTACTTGTTTAACAATGGAAGTTACAATGGAACTTAATGAGAAGTGATAACAACTGGTACTCAAAGTTCTGGCGATTTAAGCAATCCCAGTCATGGGATTGCGATATGGGTACTTGGACATGGGCTCATTTTTATGACAGTTGGAAATGTTCCACAATCATGATTACAATTTGCAACCTTCCCTGCTGGATACCCACAAAGTTGATGGGGAAGATGGCAAGGAATGTTGCAAGTTGCTTGGATAAGCCTCCCCCATTTGCACACCCTGCCACAGCGCTCACATCAGCTACCCACACAGCCTCCCTAAGCTTGTGGTGCAGCTCCCTGGCTATTCATGTGCCCTCCTTCTTGCACCCATGCAGCACCTCCTCAGCCACCCTTCTCATCCAGCAGCAGCCATCCAAGCCCCACAGCATTTGTACTGTGCCTCCCTGCTATTTTGCATATGCTCCCCAAGCTTCACTGCCTAACAAACCTCCCTGGCAACCTTCTTCTTGGCAGCAGCTGCAGCCACCCCAAATCTCTCTGTGCTCATTCCATGCATCCCCTTGCTCCCTTTCTCACCTGGCAGAAGCCACTTACCTACTGGCAGGCCTGCTTGCAGGCCATCTGACAACTTTCTGCTGGGTTCCTCACTGAGTTTGCTTGGAAGCTGGTAGGAAATTGTGAGGCGGTGCCTGCTTAACAACCCACTATCCTTGCTTAACAATGGCAACGGGAACCACAGAGATTGCTACTGCTTAGTGATGCACTCATATGATATTGAGCTTTATAACCATATTGCTTAGTGATGGAAATTCAAGTAGTTGGGCCATGTGCTACAGAAAGTTGTCAGGTGGTTGTTTCTGAGATGTTCTTGATGTGTGCTATATAGTGAAGTTGAGTGGTCAGGCACCTTTAAATAAAGTTGTGTGACTATGTTGTTACTTTGGTTGAGTTTGTTACTTTGGTAATGGAGGACTTGGGTTACTGTGGGTTTTTGTACAAGGATTGTTAACAGCTATCACGTAGGACAAACAGGCAGAAGATTAGCAGAGTGCATCTGTGAACACCAACTAGGATTCAAATACATGATGAAAATTCCATAATTTACATAAAGAGAATCAACCCTTTTCAACTGGGAAACAGCATATCAGACCAAAAATGCTAGTAAATTCCTGGAAGCTTGATATTCAGACAACTCAGCCACCAACAGACATATAGTGATAAACCACATTTACATTCAAAAGAGGCAATATAAATGTTAAGAAAGAAACAAAAGGACTAGAATACTTCCTCTCCAGCAGCCAAAACCCAGATAAGGATTAACACCAGGCAAACAGACAGAAAACAATACCGTAATCAAGGAACTACCAAGGAAAAAATACACACACAACCAAATTAGCAAGGCAAGCTGCTATATATAAAAAAAGAGCAAACCATACACATACTGTTGGTAATGTCACCTAGGTAGGTAATGAAATGTCTGCAAGCCAACAACCAAGCTCAAAGAGTACCAAGAAATCCACAGTTCAATATGTGAGCTACATACCTAACCCAGTTCAATATATGAGATAATGCATATATGTATACCTACATATACCTATAAATATTCTCTACTGGAATCCCTCATCTGTAAGTAGAAATTTAAAACCCCTGGAATTAACCTTTGGGATTCACAAAATAGGAGTCAAAAAGATTTCTATCTAAAATTATTAAAAGGTATTGACCCACCTGTTGATAATAATGGATTGGACAAGTGTTGATTTGATGGAAAGTAGCTTCCTATATTTCCTATGGCACTTGGTCACCAGATACACACAAAAAAAAACCCATGTGCCTTTAACAAGGAAGCTATGAAGTGTCTTTTCTTATATGGATATACTACCTCTTTTCAAACAGTAAGGATAAGAGATTCTGATCCTTCCATCACCAGATAAATCCAACTCTCAATACATATGTAAAGAATTAATTCTTACAGATCTGCTTCTACCTAACCGGAATCCCAAGTCTTGGAACCAAAAGCAGCTATCTGCCATTTACAAATGAGTCTAAGCTTAAGTCTTCTCAGAAACAAAATACAATGTAGAACCATGCTATTCTATTCAGTATTACAAACCATGAGCATCAAAGAATTCCTCTTCCGAACTGTTCTCCGAGTCCCGTGCAATATTTTGCATCCGCCATTCTGATAAACTGTGTGGAGATACCGCAACTGCAGAGACATATCAAGTGAAATCATGATGACCAAGAGAGCTGGGTAAAGACGGTCATTCTTAACATCAACAGGAACACTTCTTCATTATGGGAGCTAGCTTCATTGGAATCAATAGTATCTTACTATGAAGTTTACGTTACTGTCTTAATTTTCTGAATTTGCAGAAAATTCCAGGAAGTCCTTAATTTTTTACAGACACAAAAAGAACAGGAAAAGAAAGTAGGTCTTATTACAATTATTAATAGAATGAATTTCACAAAAAACATTCTGCAACTGGACTTTCTTCCCTGTGTATCAACATCTATTTTCATCTTTTCCTGAGTTCTTTTCCTTCTTTAAGTTCCAAACACAAGAAGAAAATTACAATTTACAAAGGAAAACAAAAACAAGGTTTGCTATCATGGATATTGTAATACATACCCTAACTAATCTTTCTTTAAAACATATATCAATATTCATAATGCCATACCTCTACCACAATGCAAAAAAAAAAAAAAGTGAAGTATTTCAAATGAGTGAAAAATCAAACGAGTAAATAACTAGTAAGGGAAGAGACAAATATCCTTTGTGAAAAAGCTAGACCAACATTACTTTCAGTACAGGAGTAGCTAGTCCCTGACTATAATCTAGAATGAAATGTTAGTGAATTTCATCCTTTCTCACAGCTCTCGTTCCTCTGCAGCAGTATCATATTATGTTCTATTCTTCTACAAGTGCCTTTCTATTTGTTGCAGCGGTCACTCACCTGCATGTTGAGAAGAGTACGAGGACCGAGAAGAAGTTGACCACTGCTTTGCAAATGGGTCATCTGGAGAGGAGTCGGGAGCCCTCAGGCTATCAACTCTGTCCTGTGTCTCATGGCCACCTAACTCAGCTGGGCACTCGGGGCTGGGCACACCAGGACCTAATTCGGGTTCCATGCATGTAGCCATCTTCTGAGCCAGCATACGAGCTGTTTCCTCCTCCAACCTTCGAATGTCATCCATTGTGAGATCTATCCATTCATCTTGCCAACACCAGGCCTGGCGATGAGCTCGCAGCATCACTTTCCGTAGACCTACGGTAGGAAGGCATTCAGGAATCATGATGGCACAGCTCTTCTCAGACACACTGCACTTTGGTTAGGTATAACTTTAGCTCCTCAATACGTTAAAAGAGATTAAATGTTATTTACTCCGTGAATGCTTCTTCCAATGCTTTTTAGTAACTTAAACTTAAACTTAAAGTAAATCCAGTTCAGCTTTAAAGGAAAATGTAATTTAGAGAATAGGAGGAGCTAACAGGATTGCAATTCTTTTGCCTTTTGCATATGAAGATGCAAGATTTGTTTTGGGATTTTATTTACCTATAACCAATACATGAACATTTTTTTTATTTGTTTACCATATTTATGTAGCCCTCCCTATCTCACATGAAAGTGGCTTTGGGAGGCATATAGCACTTAACAAAATAATAAATACATAAAAACAGTCACACTTAAAAAATAACTATTAAAAAGGCAAACAAAACAGAAGGGGTGATATTAAGCCATAGCAAGAGAACCATTGCAAAATTTCCAATTCCCTGGCACACATACACACACACCCTGGACTGATGACATAGCCACATCTTGAGGGATTTATGGAATGTTAAGACAAGTGGGGCTAATTTTATTGGGATGTGGGGCTTGGCTAGATGTAATTCCTCTGCTAAAATCAGAAGACAATGTCAAACTAGTAGTCAGGAATGGAGACAATACCTTGAGTTAAATTGAAACTAGGGTCTCTAAATCAACCTACATTATTCACATAATGGTGTTGTGGAAAAAGTGAAGTAAGGAATCTAAACTTCTACAGACACACATGAAATCAAAATATGCTGTACCACCCCATTACTACCACTTCACTACATCCAGCATTTCATTAGACAGATGTGGTTTAATCTGTTTGTCTAATTTCATATCACAAAACTTTATCTTTAACATGATATGACCATTTCCGTCATATATGTTTAAAGAAGAAGAGATCTCACATTTTTTTCAATCTAAACTCTTTCAGAAATCCAGAAACCATTCTCACATCCAAGCAAAAATCACAGTATCCAACTTATATTGGGATCTTGTCATCCTCATAATCTGCCACATGTCAGCAATTGCATCCAGGAACACAGATTAGATGAGCAGACAGCACAGCGTAGCTCATTTTTTTTTGTCTGAGAAGTGCTGCACAAAGTTGGATGACAATTCTGTTCATTTCAGAAGTTGATTTACATGGATAATCATAAATGTTGTTAAGCCTCTACTGGTAGTATCTCTTAATTCCAAACAAATCTCCACAATTTAATATTAGGCTTAATAGGCAACCATTATTTTATACGATCTATGTTTCTGAAGTCTTTTGAAATCTGGCTGCTCCTTCAACTGTGCTGTCAACACAGTTGGCTTCCCTCTTTCTCTAATTTACTGGTTTCAGCCCTTGTGACTGTCTGAAGCCTTTCTCTTACATGGTTACCACCACTAATACGTCTGAGGTCACAGTAGGAAGAGTATCTCCTAAGCAACCAACCAACCAATACATCAAAACCTTTTGAGTGCATTTTACCCCAAAGGGTAGAATTGGACTAGAGCAGTAGTTAATCAGCAATACAGATGAAGAGTGTCCAATTTCTCACCAATTTCAGAGATAACATTTAGAGTTTGTCAGTGTATGACAGTTCATAGACTGAAAGAGACATGGAAAAAGTCAGCCAATGAATAAGCATAGTTACTAAGTCAGCTAATGAGGGCTGTTTGGAAACTGAAACAGTACTTGCTGTGATCAATAAGGAGACAGCAAGGAGCCTGGGCTTGGCTTAGCTTATCTGCCTTGTATACTGGAGTTCCTTTGTCTGGGCTCTGCTGCTCTAAACTGAAACTGTTTTGTCCTCTCTGCTTGTGTTTGCCTGTATTTGCTACCACATTGGAAAAACCTGCTTGGGTATTGTATATTTACTTCATGTGCTATATTATATACAAAGAGAAGTTTCTTATATATAATGGAATCCTGCTGAATCAGTTAATTGTGTGTGCTTTCTGGATGTGATTGCTACTGCAAACTCTGTCACAGTTGCCATATGCTGGAAGATTGTAGATCGTGAACAAATGTAATTAGCAAGAGAAATGTGAACAGTATCAGTTTTCAAAATGGCAAAAGACCCAATCATTTATTTTCAGCTCAGAAAGAATGATTCTGAACATTGTGCAACCTAGACCTAAGACTGTCTCTTTAATATAGGGATCACAGGGGAGGCTTAGAACTGTATTTGGGCCAGTATTAAATCTGATTTTGCATTAGAGTAGCTTTAATGAAATTCATATGAGAAGGGCAGCTCAATAGAAAAAGTACTGCACAAGTACCTGCTACTGGAGAGGAAATGGACAATGTGCCTCTGCCAGCACAAGTACAAGATCAATCAACCTCTATCCACTGCCTAGGCATACAGTGTGGCCTAAATAAGCTAGCTTCAGTAGGCCAGAGTTAGGGGATCTGTGGCCCTCCAGATGTTGCTAAACTATTACCATTGACAATGTTGGATGGAGCTGCTGGGAGCTACAGTTCAACATCAGGAAAAACCAAACTATCCACTACTGTCCCAGATCTTTGTTTGCTGAAGGAAGATGAAAAAGAATGGCAATAAAGAAGATATCGTGCTTACCTACATCATGGATGAATTGTTCAATCTTGGACTGCATGCCCCAATAGCGAAACTCCACCTTACAAAGCTTGTAAGCACACATAAAAGGCCCAGAATTTCCACTGTCTAGCCAATCATCTCCTAGAGGTCCACGTCCCGTCTTAACCGAATGGTATAGTCGTGGATCTTCCTCTATCTTGTATTCACTGGGTGAGATGGGATCCCGTACAATATCAATAGTATCTATGGGTAGGTAGAGGAGGTTTTGTAAAAACTGATTAATTGTAGGAAATTAAGATAATCGTACTTGGGTTTCTCAAGTTGCTGTTCCTTCTCATCCCAAAATTGTTTCAGATGCTCAGCTACATTCCTGACTACTGCTCTTGCATGGTGCACATGTTTTGCCAGGAGTCTGCTGACATGAATGACATGATGGAATGACATCTACATGGAGTGAAGCATTCACAAGGCTGGTGAAGACTGCCTTACAGCACAGCACTTTATATGTTATGAGTGGAACAGATGCCCATTAACTTATATCTCAATCACCTACTGACCCTAAATATCATGAGATAACCATCATCGTTCAGCCATTCCTGTACAATCAGTTGCTCAGTATAGAAGCATTCACGTAATACTACATCCTGGTAACTTGTAAGTGACAGGAATGGGCCAGTGTTTGAGAACTCACCCACAATCCTTTGCCTACGCTCTGTAGTATTTAGATTGAAGATATTGGTTTGCTTTCCGGCATCTGGTCGGTAGTAAGTCTCAATCTCAATTGAAAATTTCTCCACAAAGGGGCATGTGTATCTATGAAGAAGAACATGAAGCTCACAGTTCTACTTTTACCACCTTGGCAAACTCCAACTACATCTTCCAGCCCACTACTGCCTTCATCTCACCTGGTCCGTGTGTAGGGGTAGGCGTTCCAAGATTCTTCCTCCACTTGCAAAGCAGCCTTAGGTAGGAGAGCACGGAACCAGCTAGGAATATGAGAGCCCACATGATAGATCTTATGTGTATATTGACCACTTCCTCCTGGACCATCATCATATGGTCGGTTGGACAGGATTTCAACCCCACTGCCTTCACCACTGGACTCCTCACGGCTTTTTTTCTGAGGGGAGAGAGAGAGAGAGATTTTCAGCTTGCAATCTACATCTTTTGCTCTTTGCATTCCTCAACCTGCTTGGTTTTTGGTCTCGTTAACTCCAAAACTCTATCTGGTTAAATAAATATGCATCAGCCGGTTGTTACCTGGATCATGTAAAGTTGGGCCACCTGGTATTCTGTCAGGCTCATGGGCAGCAGTATATGATATTCTTTGATCAGCATCTTGACTGTCAGTTCCTGTGAGTTGAGACACAGTAGAGGGCAGATAAAAAGCGTGCAGCCAAGGCAGGTGCCTATTTGTGGCTGTGGGACACTTAAAAACATAATATGAAAATGAGATCACAGAAAACCTTAAAACAGCCTAAGAAAATTGTGTTTTGGACAACACAGCTTAACCAATTAAAAGATATCTCCCAAATGCTCCCCTACATCATAGATATTTTTTTGTTATCAACCAGATTGGCATGTATTTATTTTTATTTTCATCATCAGAAAACCATCATATGTCAAAATGAAGCATTATATAAGTTTGGAAAGGAGTTGTTGGTCAAAAGTAGTAGCTTAAACCACGTTCTTACTTCCTCAGATGAGAAGCTGGAAAGAAATCCCCATCTGACCTTATTTCAAAATCCAACCCACTGGGTAAGTTACCATAGCAACTCTTAAGCAAATGAGAGGCTAGGGAGTTTCAACATAGCAAAAGGGAAACGTTGGAAGGGAGTAAAGTAATAGCATCTAAAAGCTCTGGGATCTTTTACATTTTCCTGGACCATGTCAATGGTTCCCAAACTTTGCCATGTTATGATCTGAGAAAAAGAAATTGTGCCATCTCCCATATGTAAATAAATGTTTTCATTGGGACTGGGGTGAGGCAAGAAACAAACCTAAACTTACTTGCAACAATTACATTTTAACCTGAATAGCAAATAAAACAATGGCAGAATTTAACTTTTTAAAACAGCAGTTACTTTGGGGGGGGGGGGAACCAAAAATACAATTTAAAACCATTTTTTAACATGAAGAATGAACTGCCTGTTTTGGTCTAACATCTGAAATTGGAATTCCATTTTGAAAACCACTTTCTCATTTACCAAGTTGGGGGGGGGGGAGATGCCACCTTGCCCAAAATTGACTTCCCTTAAACTGTTCTTAAAATGCTATAGCTTTTAAGATTATAATCTGACTATAATCTGCTTTTGGTGCTCTTTGTATTAATACAATCACTCTGAAATAACAGTCTCACACATTTTTCACCCCCAAGCCTGGTGCTTGTAAACCCTTTCCCCTACTGTTGCAATTTCCTTCTAGCTGCAGTTGTACAGCCCTCCCCCTCAGAAGTGATAATTTCCTATGCAGAGGGATTATCTGATCAGATGGTCAGTTTTGCACAGAAGCTTCATGCCTTCAAAGCATGATTAAGTCCTCCTCTAAAAGGCAAATGCAGTATGTTTAAAAGCAAACATTCAGACTTCATACAGGGCTCTGGAACTGCAGGGTTATTTTGCATTCAGAATAATTTTGCATCGAACTAATCTTTGTGCAAAAACAGCACAAAAAAGCACTCGGTGGTGATCCTCTTCTTCGTATCTCACAACCTCCTTTAAGAGTTCATTTAGAGAAATGCTGAAGTATGTAATTTCTTTGGTTTTGGCTTAACATAGTTTCCAAAATCCATATAGCTTATTGTGTGGTGTGAAGCCAGCTAATAACGGCTTGTGCAACAAACAATGGCTAAGTGAACCTTGGCTAAATAAGATGTATGAATTTGCTTTATGATTTACAGGTTTGTGTCAATCCAACTAGAGCTAATGCTATGTAAGTAATTTGCTAAAAGAAGGCTTTGGTCTTAGTCAAAGAATCATTAGAATCAAGGCTTTTAGATAAGTAGGCATATGGTTGTGGTGTCAATGCTGACACTAATTCTGTATTTCCATGATTTTGTTTATGCTACATTTCGCAATCAAGGTTTCTGGGCATTTAATAGCAATAGCAGTTAGATTTATATACCTCTTTGTAGTGCTTTCCAGTCCTCTCTAAGCAGTTTATAGAATCAGCATATTGCCCCCAACAATCTGGGTCCTCATTTTACCCACCTCAGAAGGATGGAAGGCTGAGTCAACCTTGAGCCTGGTGGGATTTGAACTAGCAGACAGCAGAAGTACTGCAGTACTGCACTCTAACCACTGTGCCACTAAGGCTCCTTAAGGGGCATCACTACCACCCCTTCTCTCCTCTTATACTACTAGCATGCCATGCAGAATTTAAATCATGCATAACTTAGCACAGCAGTGTTGTGCAGGGAGAAGCTACTAAATTTCTGCCCATCATGCATCTATTCAAAGCACAGGAGTAATTTCAAGAAAAGAAAAGTCTGCAGCCCTCCCTGAGAGCTGTTTTCATGAATATCCTTTGCCTTATGAGCCTATCAAATTGCTCTGGCTCTTGGCCCTTGCAACCTGCTGTTCCTAAAACATACCTCAAGCAATCATGTAACTTCACATACATTATTATGATATATCCTGCCATATCTTGCAAAGTCAAACAGCCTTACGCTCACAAGGGAACAATAAGGCAGGAACAGCCACTAAATTTACAATTTACCCATTTAAAGTTACATAATAAATTCTTGTGAACTCTGTATTCCATCTGAAAAATAAAGTATTATACTAGACGTGGCCATAATTTAAACCAATATAACACAGAAGGATTTACAGAGTTTTTATGAAAATACATCTGAAGAATGGAAACAATTAAGTTATATGTTCCACTCACTAACTGGGAAATATCAGTGTACCCCTATGCTCTATACTCCAGTATCAGTGTTTATAAGAAAACCTCTTTCCAAGTAGAAATACATTAAACCTTTCAAAATTCTTAATGTGAAAAAAGCCAAAACCTGTTGAGACTTTGCAGAATAAACAATATAGATTAGTATGCTATGTTTTCCATTCCATGTAGATAGACAAATATGTAGGAAAAATATATTAAAGTAAGCATCTACATTTGTAGACAATAGGTGAACTTCAGCACAAGCAGATGAAATTCAGTATTTCCTACAACATATTAGAAAAACTACTTCAGAATCCAACTCCTTATAAAGTCATGTTCTACAGAAATAGCTTCTAAAATAGTATCTAAAACATTCCCATGTTTTGGCCACAATTCGCTCAGCCTGCTATACATTTAACATGCATTGTGTTATCCCTAATAAGTCATATTTTTCAAATCGGTTACCAGAATTCTTACAAGCAGGCAGTTGATGGGAAGCTTGCTATTGCCATAACCAATTAAGCAAAGCTCCTTAGCCAGAAACACATGTAAGCTTCTATCCTAAAAACTTACTTAGAACAGATGTAGGATTTGGATACAAAGCTAAGCATACTTAGAAGAGAAAGAAATGGGCACACTTCCGACTAATCACACATGCACAAAATTGTTTATATGATCTTCAGCAATTTTGCGGAAGCCTTAGGCTATATATTTTTGATTGTTTCTTGGTGTATTTATCCTCATAGGAAACCTAACTATTTTAAAACAATAAAGGAAGCACCTCCCAAAACAGGCTTGCTTCAAAAAAACAACAACACAAATTTAACTTTTCCTAATCCATCCGATTCGACAGGTCTGGCCCATTAGAAGAAATTACCACTTGTCTTTCTCACAAGAACAAAATTCAGCCAGCAGGTGCAGTTTACACTTGACTTCCATGTTTTGGGGATGCTACTTCAAGTGACTAAAGGCATGCTTGCCTTGCTGCCATTAAGGGGCACAGGAGCCCTAACAAATAAAACATGGCAACTTGCTGGCTGAACTACGGGTGGTTCAAACACACCTTCAGTTCCGACCAAGACACTCAACACAGCAGTAAATTAGTATCAGGAACACCACCGTTGTTTCTGGCTGAATTCAAGCCACACCACCTTCTGTCAGAAAGTCTGAAAAGCCATTTCACGGTTGGAATAATCGGAGCAGAAGGGACACGAGGCGCTGCTGCCAACGCTCTCGGCGCCTTTTTCTCAGGTGAAAGACTGTTGCTTTTCGGGAATGACGATCTAAGATGAAGGGAGGGAGGGCTGGCTGGGCACGGGGGTCCCGCTTCAACCCATAGAAGACCCAAGCGAGAAGTCGCTGAGGAGGGGAAAACCTGCTGGGTTGCTTGGTTTCTTTCCGGGGCCCAAAGAGGCAGCCCCGTCGTCTTTGGAGCGACATCCCTTCAACCTCTCTTCCCATCCACCCACCCCGCTCCAAAGCCCGGCGCAGCGTTCTTCTGCACCCGCTTCCTTACAGCCCCAAACGTGCTCCAAAACCGCCCCTGAAGATACCGGGCTCCCGTCCCGTCCCACCCGCCCGTCCGTCCGCCCCGTCCACCCAGTGCAGCGCGTGCCTTTCCCCAGCCTCCCAGCCCCACGGCTACGCGTGCACACAGATACTCCCTTGCACACGCACACACACACACACACCCACGCGCGCGCCACCTCCCGGGCCCAGACCTGTGGCTCGATGTAGGGATGCCGGCGATGGAAGCGATGGTATGCTACGTCGGGGGACGACGTCGTGGGGGTAGTGGGGGGGGGTGGAAAGGAGAGGAGGGGGAGAGCTGAGAAGGGAAGGCGACCGCCGGCCTCACTGAGCCCTCCCCGAACCCGCCCTTTCTCTGCCCGGGGCTGCCCAGGCGCTGCCAGGGCTCGGTTGCTGCGCTGGCTGGAGCATGGTCTTGAGAAGCAGCGCGGCCGGGGCGGGGGGAGTCCCAACTGACGGAGATGGATGGACGGATCGACAGACCGAACCGGCCCGCTGCCTCTCGCGTCACCGCGGCGGAGAAGCGCGTTCAGCCGCAGTCCTCGCGGGGGAGGGAAGAGGAGAAGGAGGAGGAGGCGGGAGTGCGATTAGGAGGGGAGCGGGCAGGGCTTGCTCGTGTGAAGGAGCGTCGAAACGGGCGCGCGGAGAGACAGGCGGGGGCAACAAGGCAGGCAGCTTTCGGGCGGAGGTGGACCTCACGGTGTGTGGTATGCAGTATACTGGCACGGCCGGTCTCCTGTGTATTCAGCGAGAGGCCCTCTCCCGATCCTTAGAGGTCGAATAGTCGGGTCCCCATTGTATTTTGCGCCCCCTTTGAGAGAGCGGAGAATCGGAGGAAGGAAAGCGGAGCCCCTGCGCCGGAGCAACTTAAAGGGTGTGTGTATTGGGGGAAGGGGGTGTTTACAGTTCAGAGGGAAATGCTGTGCCGGCATCGGGCAAGTGGAGAGCTGGCTGGGGAAACAAGTGCAGCCCCCAACACTCGGGGCTCCTCCCCCCCTCCCCCCCACTTCATTCACAGACTGCGTTGGCTAGTTTCTTTTTTTTTTTTTTAAGCACGGGCGTAGGTTTCCATAGAAACTGCGACCCAGAACTTGCAAAGTCTCGGCACCTCTGAGCGCGCGAACGAGCTCTTTTCTCTCTTCCCCCCCCCGCCCGTCCTCCTGTGACTTCATTGCTCGTTACCACGGAAACGCCAGTGACGTCGGATCCCGATGACATCGAGGAATGGCGAGCTTTTTCGAAACCGTTCAAATAAGCTTGGTTATTCGTGTTCGGCGTGCCTGAGCTTAGAAAACCGGGAGACTGAGGTCTACTCCTCACCTTAGGCATGAAAACTTACTGCGAGGCGTTGGGCCCGCCGTGCGCTCTCGCGCTCTCTCAGCCCCGACCCACTTGTGAGGGAAAAAAGGAGGAAGCAGTATTAACTCATGTTTTGTCGCCTTGAATTACTTATAAAATAATAAAGGCGGGAAAACTATCGAATAATTAAATAAATAATTGAATTAATAAATAACAACTGAATCAGAAATACATATTTGCATTAGACCACATTCACATTTCTTAGATGGAACCTTTACTGCCTGCTTAATTTCCAAAAATAATGGACCATTGTCGCACACCCAGCATCTCCATACTCCAGCCAGCTGCAGCACACTAGGATGAAATAAAATCAAGAAACATAAGCTTTCTCTAATTACTGTTAGCCTTTGGGTGGAACTGGGGTTTTTCTCAGGATAAAGCCTTCAGGTTGAGCTTGGCATCTGGTCAACACCATATTATCGTGGCACCAGTAAGGAAATTGTTTGCATTGCATTTTCTTGTGGCGTGTTTTCCAGTTCCTCGTCTTGCCTGTGATTTCCCAGTAGTCTATCCCAAGTATGAAGTGGTCTGGCGCTTGAGTTTTTCTGACAGCAGCCATAGTTGTATAAGTGTGACTACCTGACATAATGAGGCCTTCTGTTACAAGTTAGCAAAATAAATCAATAAAATCTCAAATTAGTGCTATTTAGATACTATATAAAGCCACAGAGATGACTTTGGAAAAACCACATGGAACTTGTTACAACATGTTTAAAATACATCAGTTGAGCCTGAGAAGCAGGGAATACGTTGGGGGGAAAAACAGATTGACTCTTGCTTGACTTCCTGGGATATAAGGGAAAATACATTCAGGCTTTCAGAACTGAAGTCAGAAATCAGGAAACAGGTTCCATACTAGAGCTATATTGATATAGGCTATTGTGACAGAATCCTGCAAGCATGACTACAAATACAACTATCTAGAAGCTGCAACTTCTCTAGAATGCACTAACACATTCTAAATACTCTGCAATTTGCCTACCTTGCATCATTGCTGTACAAGATGCACTGGCTGCCAGTTGCACTCTGGATCCAATTCAAGGTGCTGATGATCATCTTTAAAGCTCTTCATGGTACATGGCCAGTTATTTGCTGGACTGCCTATCTTTGGGGGTATCTGCCCATATCACTAGGTTAGAAAGGGAGGATACACCTCTAAAATTCTGTCATCTGGTGGAAACTCAGAAGGGCAGATTTCGGTAGCCATTCGGACTTTTGAAATAGCCTCCAGCCTGAGATTGAGAGGATCTCATACCCTTTTAGCCTTCGAGAAGGCCAAGAAGACCTGGATCTTCCCCTAAGCATTCAGCTAGCATGGAAAAGAGTTAGAGAGTCAACAAAATGGGTGGTTCTGGCACCTTGGCAGGAAGGTTGTGATAGTTTTTAAGGCAAGAAATGTATATGATTTGAGAAACCAGAGTACAGTACAGCATTTTGCTATTTTTATTGATTGCTGTGAGCTGCCTAGTATTACTGTGTGAGGCCAGTGGACATGTTTGTTAAAATAAAATGTGCAGTTTGGAGGTTATCCTTGACTCTCAGCTCTTATTTGAGGAACAAGTGCCATTATAGTTGAAGAGCTTTTATACAACATGTGCCAGTTGTTCCCTTTTCTGGATCAGAAGGCACTACTCACCGTTATTCATACTTGATTAGCTCTCAAGTGGATTTCTGCAACATGCTTTACATAGACCATCCAGAATACAACAATCAATGTGCGCTCACCTCTGCTCCGCAAACTGCACTGATTCTCTATGCTTCAGGAGTGATTCAAGGTGCTGGTTGTCATCTATAAAGCTGTATCTGGCATGGGGCCAGGTTATTTGAGGGACTGCTTACAGTATCTCCAATTGATCCTACCTACCCCATTAAATCTGATAGAAGGGATGTGTCAGGTCCTGTGTATCAAGGAATTTCATCTAGGAGGACTAGGAAGTGGGTCTTTTCTGTCAGAGCGTCTGCCCTCAAAAACATCACGAAGTGATGAGCCGTTGCCTGGAGGCCGTGCGGAGTTGGATGAGTCATAACAGGCTTCAGCTCAACCTGGCCAAGACCGAGTGGCTGTGGTTCCCTGCACCCAGATACAGCCAACGAGTTATCGCTGGCTGTGGGGGGGGGACTCTGTCCCCCACGGAGGGGGCTCACAATCTGGGTGTCCTCCTGGATGTACGGCTGTCGTTGGAAGATCATATCGCGGCTGTCTCCAGGGGGGCCTTTT
>JAEANM010000556.1:0-34853 GCA_017656035.1 Myanophis thanlyinensis
ACTGTAACCATTGAATTGGATGATATACATATTTTAGATATATGTTTTGTTTTGTTTTTTTTATGTTATGTAGGTTTTTTTTGTTTTTTTTAATGTTATGTGTTTTTTGTGTGTGTGTATGTGTCTTAAAATAAAAAATTCTTTTAAAAAAAAGACTAATTCATTCTTTCATTTATAATATGTTCATTGACTAGAACATGCAAAAGAACTTAGTTGAGAAAGATTAAGGTATTGTAACATGGCTAATACTTCATCAGAGAGCCAGTTTGGTCTGGTGATTAAGGCACAGGGCTAGAAAGGTGGAGACCGTGAGTTTTAGCTTCGCCTTAGCCATGAAAGCCAGCTGGGTAATCTTGGGCCAGTCACTCTCTCTCAGCCCAACTCACCTGACAGGGTTGTTGTGGGGAAAATAGGAAGAGGAAAGTACATTGTATATGTTCATCACCTTGAGTTACTTGTAAAAATAATAAAGATGGAATACAAACAAACAAATAAATAAATCAGGAATATATTCAAATGACAGTAAAGAAAGAGTTCAAATCTATATTTAAGAGACAATTCCTGGAATCCAAGAAAAAACTGAAGTATTAGCAATCCCACATCTGTGTTACCAATGCAATTTTATCCTTCTATAATTACAAGAAATCCAAAGGCATGGTTGCCTGTTATTTTTCTGACAACAGACAGCCTATGTAGTTTAGTGTTCCGTTCTCTCTGGCAATTGTTTTTCTTTCACCAACTTTTTGTTGTCTTCTTTTGATATCTTCTTCTCTTTCTTTCTCAAGTGGGGACTGCCAAATTAAAGATGGATGCTCTTTCAAAGAATTAAATTGATTGAACAAAACACTTGAGCATTTAAGCTACAAGGCCCATAAAAGTTGAGCTTAGAACTTTATGTAACCATTCTTTGTTATAGTGGAACTATAGATTCTTAAAAGGTATGTGATCAACATTTTGATCTGCTTCCCAAAGAGAATTAAGTGCAGGTGAGAGTGACAAAGCAACTAATTTATAAATTAATTAGCACTAGAGCAACCTCTCATAATTTTCCTGGCCTTAACATGAAAATAATATCACTGCCAACAGCAGGGTCAAAGGATACAGTTGCCGCAAATAAAGAGAATGATGAAATAGATGCAGACCAGCATGCCGGGAAAATAGGGGCCGCCATAGGCCATGATCCCATCATACATCACTGCATTCCAATCTTCCCCTGTCAGTATCTATATTTCACAGTTGGACAGGGAAAACATCAACAGCAGATCAGATAATTCTATAACCTCTCCCCGAGAAGAACTTCTCACAATCTTGTAGTGAACAAACACTTGATCTGTGAGGAGGGATTTTGGAATCCTGGCTCTTTTTGGTATAAATTCACAATTTAAAGATGATTGTGAATGGCAGGAGGTAATTCTGAGATATTTCAGTCACATACTCTCATGGATCACTTGGATTATTAGCACCTGTCTGTTAGCTCTTCCACACATTATCATTTGGTGGGTATATACCACAAACCTTTATTATATCCTCAGATATAATAATAAAATAATCTCCTCTTAAGCATAACCAGCTTTGCTTTCTTCATAATACTAAAACCCATTAAGTCAGAACAAATAATTACTTCTGGCAGCAAAATGGTGTTTTTTATATTTAATGTTGCCAAGCGTGAGAGGAAACAAGAACTCTAATTTCTTTAGTTATACTCATTTCAGGTTCAAAGCAGAGATGACAAAGGCAAGGCCAGCTTGGGTGAGTATATAGAAGAGACAGAACTTTATGTAAGCTGAGTTAATAGAGCTGCCCCCACACATTTTGCTCTTAAATGCTAATGTTCCAAGTGGTTTTTTTTTTTCTCCTGATGGGATTTAATTTCAGTTCTGGAGTACATCAAGGAAAAGCCAATTGGATTATAATAGTTTTAAAAAGAACTTCATGAATTTACCTAGGGGTAAGCAAATATACCCCTCCATCCAAAATGTACACCTATTAAAATTCTAACAAGCAATGCTGAGTATTTACTTTTGTACCTGAGGTTGATTATAATATTTCAGTAACCTATGCAATGTTGTTTCCTTGACTATTCTCTTAAACCTTGTTCAAGAGCTAGGTTTCAACCATTACAGAAATTTGAAGCTGCTCCTAAAATGACTCATAACTCTACGGAACCACTTTCCTGAAAACCATTGCCATTCCCCATACCTTGAAATAGCACTAATTATTGAATAGCTTTAAAATAATATTTTCTCAGCCTAAAAGTTAGAGATGAGGATTGCTAGCAGCAGTGTGCCTGGCATTTATTTCTTGGAAGTTATTCACAAAATAACTAATTATATGAATCACATCTCATATATTTTTTCATTAAGAATCAGGACCAAAGAAAGTGTTATTACTAACTCCAGGAAGTACATAGGTCTAAGGAGCAATAGTTTATCAATCAGGCTCTAAGCCAGAATAGAGAATGTAAACTCCCAAAAGCACCAGACAGCATGCCCAATAGCAAAGAGACTATGAGAGCTGTAACTGAAAACATCTTAGAATGCCACCTAAATATGGTGGTAATCATCTTAATCATCTTCTCAGAGGTTCTGGTCCACTGGCATAATGTGCCTTTTACCTGGAAGACAGTGAGCAAGGCCTGGGGAAAAGTGTCAAAGGTGCTGCGTTTGGTCTGAGTCTCATCAAAGTTAAACTTGCCACCAAAGAGTTGCATGCCTAGCAAGGAGAAGATGATAATGAAGAGGAACAGCAGTAGAAGTAAGGAGGCAATGGACTTCATGGAATTCAGCAAAGAAGCCACAAGATTGCTCAGTGAGGCCCAATGCCTAGAAGATAAGTGATAGAAAAATAAGCAAGCTAAGTAGCATGGAGCATCTTTAGAAGTCAAAGTTAAGTCAGAATTATGGAATAGCTTTTGAGGACCACTTTGATAGGGAATTCACAGAAACAAAACAGGACTAGCATTGTAAACTGCCTGGATGTCAGGCAGATGGAAAAAAGTTTAGCTATCCATGTATTACTAAATTATCAACATCTCTCACTACTTTTCCACAGTAGTTCTGCTAGCTAGAATTATAGTATAGCAGCTGTCAAAGAACTGTATATTGGTGACCTGGGTCTTTCAATAGTTTTGATTTTTTTCTTAGGGCATTACTGAATACTTGTTAAGACTTACATAAAATTGGCTAGTTATTTTCTACATAATTATTTCCTGTTTTGGGTTCAAATTATCTACCTTTTATGCATCTTTATTTTAAATCTTGATATCTTATTCTACAAGAAAAAATGACTCAGGCTAAAATCTCTACTTGTTTCCTTGAAAGTAAATCTCAGACTTAGTAGGGTTGAATTCATCATACTTTGAGCTTAAGCTTGCATGCTACAGACCAACAGACATAAAAAACCTATTTTGTAAAGACAGGAAATACTTGACACTGATGGTTCAAGGTCTCTTTAAAAACATCAAGTTTCCAAGTTCCATATCCCCTAGAAAGCCAGACAATCCCATATAGTATATCATCTGTCAGCTGCATTTAACTATAAAGGAACTGGAGGAATAATAATAGTAGTGGTAGTAGTAGCAGCAATAGCAAATACCAATTCAAACCATCTCCTCCTATGGGAATTTCAATATATACCATAAGTAAATGTTATTAAGCCGAGCAATCTGAGCAAATGCCCTATCCCTGGCTAATGGCTACTTCCCTACCTGGTTATTTTGAAGATTCGCAGGAGGCGGACACAACGGAGCACAGAGATTCCAAGGGATTGCATGATTTCGAATTCTACCAGGACAGTCTCCAAAATCCCACCGCATACCACAAAACAGTCAAAACGATTGAAGAAACTGACAAAATAGGCTTGGAGGCCTAGGCTGTACATCTTCAGCAGCATCTCCAGGGTGAAGAGTGACAACAATACTTTGTTAGCATAAGCTGCAAGAACAAAAAGTATGGGGCAGAAGTTCTCAAACTGTGCTGTGGGTCATTTCAGTCTCTGAAAAAGTTGCAGAACAATTAAAAGCTTCTGCTTCTAATAAAGGAGATTAAGATATTTTATTTTAGACTGAGTTTCAAAAGAGGCTAACATTCACCTATGGCTATGATAATCATAATACAGCTAGCCTTGACTTACAACAGTTCATTTAGTGACCGTTTGAAGATACAATGGCATTGAAAAAAGTGACTTATGTCCATTTTCCACACTTAAGACCATTGCAGCATCCCCGTGGTCATATGATTTATATTTGGATGCTTGACAACTGACTCAGATTTCTGACAGTTGCAATGTCCTAGGGTCATGTGATCCCCTTTTGTAACCTTCTGACAAGCAAAGTCAATGGGGAAAAGAGATTCAATTAACAATTATGTTACTAATTTAATGACTGCAGTGATTCTGTTAACAAATGTTGACAAGAAAAGTTATAAAATGGGGCAAAGATCAGTTAACAAATTTCTCACTTAGCAACATAAATTTTGGGATCAATTGTGGTCATAAGTCAAGTCAACTACCTGTACAATAGTTGCATTACTTTTACCATTTTAAGGTGCCCTCCTCAGCCATCTGGCTAAGACCATACTGTATCTAGCATCGATTTTGATGAAAATTCTAGCATTAAAAATAAAAGCTTTAAAGGACAAGCTCTGACAAAGTCTGCAGAAACAATAAAATTACAGCGTCATTATAAAGAACAGAACAGAGTATATTCTCTGGGACAGGACTAATTAAACTTTTGTTCCTATTGTGTAATATTTCATCTGAAGTCTCACAAAACACTAGATAAGGTATCATACTGCTTGTTCTCAGCTCTGCACATTTAAAGAGTGGTAACATAAAAATAAAAAATTATGGGTAGTAATCACAAAACAACTATTTGAAGTTACAACAGCATTGAACAGATAGACTTACACTTAGTTCTCAAAGTTGCAGCTGTTGGGGTGCCCCTACAGCCAGATGATCAAAATCTGGACCCTTGGCAGCTCACCTGTATTTAAGGCTGCAGGGTGTGCTTCAACAGTCCCCTCCCCACCACCTTTCTACACAATCTCTGCCATTTTGGCCTGCTGCCCTCCACTACTCCTAGCTGACCTTCACTGTCTTGTTCCTGCTGCTGACAAAACAGGTCTGACATGGCCATTCATGAGGCACTTCTTGCTGCAGAAGGGCTACTTTTCTCCAGGAAGTGGACCCCATGTGGCCAACAGCTGCCTCATGAAGGGCCAATGCTGGATGCGCCTCATTATCAGCAGGAACAAGAATATGGCAAAGAACAGCTAGCTCAGCCCATGGACCACAGTGCAAAGAACCAGCCACAGCCACCCTGGCAGAGCACAGTGTGGCTGGTTCTTTGCACTGTGGTGCTAGGATTGGGGCAGTTGGGACTTTGTACCACAGTGATAGGGTTGGGGCAGCTGGGGCATCACACCAGCCTTGGCCCCTGCTTGTGCACCCACCTTGGACTGCCCGTGTAAACCATCCAGAAGTTGCAAGTGGTCCAGAATGCAGCAATGATGGACGCCTCTACATTTACCCACGTTTTACCCATTGCATGAGCTGCACTGGCTCCAAGTTTCTTTCAGGATGCAATTCAAGGTGCTGGTTATTAACTTTAAATCCCTATACGGTAGACTAGATTATCTGCAGAACCACCTCTCCCTAAAGACATCTGATTGTCCTACTAGATTGGTGCATTCCTAGTCTCTTTCTTTAAATGTTGCCATCTTATGGGAGGAAGCATGCCTTTTCTGTGGCAGCCACTGCCGTATGAAACATCCTTCCCCCTGAAGCTAGCAGGCCCCCATTTGTTCAACCTTCCAAAAAGCACTTAAGACTTGGCTTTTGCCCCCAAGCACTGGGATAGGATGAGATTGAGATAATGAATTTATTGTGGGCTGCTTGTGAAAGTTAAGCTAAAGGCTTTGTTTTGTTTTGTTTTTAATATTTTTTTATTTTACACAGACGTTGCTTTATCTTTTGGTTGTGAGCCACCCAAAGTTTAGTACAAGTTGGGTGGCTATATAAATGTTACAAAAAAATAAATAAACTATAACTAATACTAAAATTGTTTAAAAGAAAGGAAATCTGCAGTTTATATCTGTAATTGGAAATAAAATATGTGTAACCTGCTACTAACCTGCTGCTAATATGTGTAACCTGCTACTGTCAACTGTGTCTCAAACTGAATTCAAAACAATGAATTCCTGCTTGGTTGAAAAATTCATTTCCCATATGGCTATCGAAGACAGCCCTAATGCCTCTAGACAAGTCTCACTTGTCTAAGGTTGTTTCTATTTACTATGTCTTATAGTCCCACCTTGGATTTGGGTGAGCCAATAAGGCTGCTTGTAATGCTCAGAAGCAATGGTTAGGGTATTCAGAAACACAAGGAGCAGGACCATCCAGTAGAAAGAGACAGATTTCACAGCCAAACGACATTTCTTCCGAAAAAGTCGGTTGATGCGCTGTACATGGCGGCTAGGGCACAAAAGGAAGAACAGAAATTATTGAACAGACTAGGGGGCCAGGGCAAGAATGGAAAGTCAGGCTGCTGTTATACTCACCCAAATTTGGTCTTGGAAAGCTTTCTTCTGTGAAAAATAGAAATTTAGTAAAAACTCAAAATCAATTCTTCAGGTAAAGCTGAAAGACCCAGAGAAGTTACAAATCTATCTGGGATGCTATGGAAATGGTTCAAAATGAAATTCCACAAATCATCATTAATACACCCTAACACATATTTTCTAAATACAGAATCCAGAACCATTTTGTAAAAATGGGCTCTCATCTCATAGGAATGGCAATCCATGGCCACATGTACTCATCTGTTTGAGACCCCTAAAATTTGCTAGCAGAACGGTGGTTTTCAGATGCACGTTTTGGATGGCAGAGTATGAATGATTTCAGATTGCCCCCAAAAGTGCTCCAAAACTTCTACTCCTGCACAGCATCCTGACGGGCAACATCACTATGTGGTTCGGGAACAACACCATAAAGGATAGGCAAGCTCTACAGAGGAAGGTGCACATACTGTAGCAGAGCGCATCATCCATACCAAGCTCCCTGAACTGCACTCCATCTACAATAGACGATGCCAAACTACAGCCAGGAAAATAATGAAGGACCCCAGCCACCCCAACAACAGACTGTTCACCATGATGCGGTCAGGAAAGCGCCTCCGTTCCCTGAAAGCCAACACAGAGAGACTAAGGAGGAGCTACTTCCCACAGGCAATATGGACCCTAAACCAAACCATAACAACCCAGGACTAAAAAGTATTACTATAACCTCTCTCAACCACTCCCTAACTTATTCTCCCTCCCTATCTATACTATTATCTTACCCTACTACCTACGGTCACGAGCGGTCGCATACACATTTCACTGCATTTCGTACCATGTATAACTGTGCATGTGAATAAAAGTTGATTTGATTTGATTTGATCTGAATGGCAATAGGAACCTAAGATCTCTATATGGCAAAACATTTCATTTTGCTTCTCTTTCTCCTCTCCAAGCCAGAGCCTTCCACAA
This sequence comes from Myanophis thanlyinensis, assembly GCA_017656035.1. Taxonomy (NCBI): domain Eukaryota; kingdom Metazoa; phylum Chordata; class Lepidosauria; order Squamata; family Homalopsidae; genus Myanophis; species Myanophis thanlyinensis. The sequence goes on from JAEANM010000556.1 coordinate 7,527, forward strand.
AAGGCTGAACATATGAGCCTACTCTTTCAGTGGAATGAGTGAAAGGTCTTCTACAGGTTGCCATCTGTCCAGGAGGATGAGTTGCTGCCTTGCCTCCCCTAAGAGATTGTTGACCTTTGGCCTGCACGTAGAAAAATGCAGTTTGAGATAGACATTCTAATGCCATGAATAGAGACTTACATTTTTCGCATTATCATATATGCAGGCTACATTTCTAGAGATCAGTATGCTATTTAAAAAAATAGGGAAGAACAAAACAAAGTGACACCGCTAAAATAGCAATTTTAGACAGGGATTTTTCACAGGTAGGCTTCAGCAAGGAGACCGTATATTCAGCAAGTTCATTTTCTCAGCAAATTTACTTAACTAGTCTATTAGTTAATAGAGGGAAGAGTTCAGTCTGCAGTAAGATGTATTGAGGCAGGATTTAATCAGAGACATGAGATGCAAGCTTAGGAGAAAACAGCATTCTCTGGAGGATTTCTTCAAGGCAAGCAAGAATATTAAAAATAGTAAAAACTAAAAACTAAAGTCAGTTTAAAACTAAAATCAAAAATTAAAATCTGATCAGTTATCAGATATAAAACCAAACAATCTGTCACTTAAAGAATCATCTTCTAAATCAGGTTGTGTCCAAGCTTGGCAACTTTAAGGACGTCAACACCGATTTCCCCATCCAGCTAGATGATGAATCCTGGGAGTTGAAGTCTTTAAATTGCCAAAGTTGGACATACCTGTTTTAAATGTTGGTTGCTTGTCTTAATCTGGACTAGAGTAGAATCTAAACACTTAATCTTAAAACTTAGAGCATCTCTGAAGGACTTAGGTGGACTTGGTCCAACAATGGAAGACTGAAAACAGATTAGGTCCATCACTCTGAGGTCCTTTCAGTAGGAAATGCCAGGAACTAATCCCAAAAACTCTTACCCCCGCAGAGAAGATACTCAAATGGGGATGGGTGGGAGGCAACCTTTTGGATTCCCCATTTGTTTCCTAGAAGAGTTAACTTGGCCTGTAGAACACTAATAATTAGAATTGTGCTGCAGTTCCCAGCCCTCCTCTCTGTGGCCAGGCAAACTCACAAACACACATCATAGCAGTGGCTCTGAAGGTGCTCTTCATCTTCAATGTTCTCCGTGTTGACCGAGGTACTTTCGCTGGCAGGAAGACTGGCTGGGGAGAGAAAAGCAGATGAGATTTTTTTTTTACAACCCCAAGTTCTTCCTGCAGTATTTCTGTTCACAAAGACAGCTGCCACCATTGAAACCATAGGACTGACTTTCCCTCAGACCATCAGTTTGATACCTTTATGATAGGCAGAAGAAAGGGAGAATGCAGCTATAACATCTATATGCTTAATACAGGTAGTCCTTGATATATGACCACAATTGAGATCAGAATTTCCAATGTTAACCACTGCGTTGCTAGGGGAGTCGTGCCCAATTTTACAACTTGGTTGTTAAACGAATCACTATAGTCGTTAAGTGAATCATGTGGTTGTTAAGCAAATCCAGCTTCCTCCATTGACTCATTGGGAATATCACAAATGGTGACCCCATGACCCTGGGAACATAGCAATCATCACAAATACATGATATGTCAAGTGCCCGAATTCTGATCATGTAACCATGGGATGCTGCCATAGTCATAAGTGCGAGGACTGGTTGTAAGTCACTTTTCAGTGCCATTGTAACTTTGGGCATTAAATGAATGGATATAAGTAGAGGATTACTCATAACGCATTCTTTGGCTATTGGACATAATTCAGTTTCATCAGCTTTTACAATGTTATTACTGCAATGGTAGTATAGTATACTAGTTCTAATTATTTAAAGAATCAAAAGCCTTTTTATCCTTTTATCTGTTCCTCTATTATTGTTTTGAATTAAAAAAATGTAATCAGAAACTTTATAAATAATAAATCACAACTGCTGTGAAGATTGGATGAACCAGAGTTTCTTAAATGAGATACTGCAAATTGAACCAGGGACTGTGATATTGTCCTCCTATTAATCATGGATCCTGTTTGGCCAGCAGACCTGGAAACTGGCAAAAGTATCCTATTGCTGCAATTGTGCCATAGGGAGAGGAAAGACACACATTGGGGCAAATGGAAATAGATAGGAAAATTCACTTGGAGAAAAACACTTGGATAAGGAATTGTCATAAGGGCTTACAGTAAGTAAAATCCAATAATCAAACAAAGAAATAAAAATAGAACTCCTCAGCATAATTACCAAATAGGCTCATGCAATCAACACTTCATTCTATAGAATGAAGCATAGATGAGGAATGAGGTGGAAACATAGTAGCTACAGCTTTGCTTAGCCCTTAAAGGAAACGAAGCATGGATACAAAGGAGTAAAAGGGAGAGGGGGCGGTATATAAATGAAATAAATGAATAAATAAAGAAGAAAACATTGAAAATTACTGTGGCTGTCGGATGAATGACTGCTATGCCTGAACCATTTCTTCTTCCTCTTCTTTTCCATCAGGTTGGCCACAGTAACGTCTTCCACAAAGAAGGCACAGAGGAGAGAAAGATTGGAAAAACATGAAGGGAGGGATAAACAGGAAAGGGAAATATTTAAGAACAGAATGGATGGGAATGGAGAGAGAACAATAAATGATGAGAGCCAGATGACAGAAAAAAGGAAATGTGGCGAACCTTCCTTATAAATGAGTTGTCCATTTCTTTCCAAGTCATTAGAACTAAAGAGCTTGGAATTTCAGGACTAGAAGCAGTTGTCACTATCCAAAGTCTCTTCCCATTTGAGTAGTGATAACCAGAGGTCTTCAAACAGAGAATGAATTTGGATCCTGAACTAAGCAGGGCTTGGACTAGATAACATTTAAGATCCCTTTCAAGTCGTATGATTCCATTTTTTTTGTCTATTCCTCTAGATTCCATACATACTGATTAGTATAATATAAAATGGGGTGTGCATGTTGTTTAAATGTGCCATTTTAAAATTTTATATATTTAATCAACTTTTGATTAAATGTGATAAAACATATTTTATTACTTAAAGAAGAAAGGCCCTGCCTGTGCTGTTCTTCTTTTGAAATTTGCTGAAGAATTTATTTCATTGTAAGCTCTTCTGTGTACATACAAACGCACATGGACATAATGTAGGTAAAATTATTTTAGCATAATTTTAAAAAGCTAAAGATGGTGCCAATCAAAAAGACCATTATGAGTTTGCTTCTGGGTACACAGCACTATGTTGCTGCAAAAGTTGAAATCACTCTTTTTCTACCCCAATGCTCACTTGCTACTTATGAGTAGATTGCCTATAAACGTAGACTTTATATGAATATGTGCAAGGAAATATGGAACTCTTCTATACCTATACAGTAGATTAAAAAAGCATTATCATTATGTATGTGCATTAAAATATGTATTTGTGTGTGTATGTAAGTTGAATATTTGTTAACAGGCAATTATATACAGATTTATAACTTGCTTTAACAATATATTACAGTACAGTCTGTATCATATTTTTGTTGTATCTTTCATCTATTTCTAAGCACTTGTTATGTATTTTTTAAAATGTATTTATACTTTTTGTCATTTAAACATTTTTTAAAATCACTCTCCTTAAAAAGACACCGTAAGTAGTTCTTTTCAGTAGAAAAGAACTATGCTTGAGACAACTATACTATTGTCTGTTGTTAAAATATATTTCCATATTATTCAAAATGTTTTCTAAATGCTCTGTAAAAAGTGAGGAATGTTAGCAATTTCCGTTTTGTGGAACCACTATGCAACATATTTGCGTCCAATTTTGGAAGTAATTTGGACAAAAGGAAAGACCAAGATCCCTGAAACTTGTTTCAATTAAATTGGGAGAAATGCAATCTGATGGGCTGAACAGAGAAGGTAACCTTCATTTCTCTCCACTGCTCTCAACACTTGTTCACTGAACCCAAAGCAGCTGATACAGCTCCAGTGAATTAATTAGCACCAGGAGTTGGATTCTTGGAATTGAATGCCATTTTCTCAGGCCGCAAGTTATACCTACAGGAAATTAAAGCTGCCACTAATTGGCCAGTTCTGGGTTCTGCAAAGGGAAGAGCACAACCACAATGACTCTTACTGCAACCAAATGGCCATGAGAGAGAGAGAAAGAAACAATAGATGCAACATGAAGAAATGGAAGCTATCAGCCTGTTCTGCCATATTCTTCACTAATGCTATTCCTGCGACTAAGCTGCATACTCCACTCACAGTGAACATGCTGTATGCTATTTACTGTATATTCACACAACTGAAGTGGCACAAAAGCATTCAAAATAAATAAGTAAATAAAAATATCAGTTATATATTCTAATATATTCATTTTGGAGTCCCCTGCCCTCCTCATCCCAATCAGAATTCCTTTTCAAGCTGGCAGTTGAGTTGGTTTTTCCGCTAATCTTGCATTGCTTTGGCTTGGATTGATTCCTCTCTAATCCCCTCATACAGAGCTGTCACAGATGGTAACATCCAGGCTGCTAACTAAACCATCGCTAGTACAGCAAAGTATAGTCCCTGGCAAACAGGGGAGGGAGCTTGGAAGGAATGGTTCTGAAAGCTCTTACAAGTATGCTTTTCACTTGTCTCATCTTTTTCTTCATCGGGCTCAATGTCTTCTGCTTGCATGATCCAATCCAGATAACCCTTCAGATCTTCCTCCATCTGTTGTTTCTCTCGTAGCTTTTGGAAGTCTCCCCGGGCTTTTGCCTTCTCTCGTTCCTTAGAGAATTCCCTTTGGATGGAAGAGGTCAAATTAGTTGACTGTTTGGACAACATCCAAAAATTTCTATGAAGGCCCTCCTTGTCTTTAATGCAACTAGCTATTATGTGCAGAGTATAACTTTAGATCTTGTTTCCTGAATCTGTTTTATAATTCAAAAGTCCTAGTTGTAGTCCAATTATTTTTGCTGACCTCTTCATGTGTCTCATGTTTAATTAGGTGATGAGAACATGGACATTACCTGTTACTTATTTTTTCTACTGTTTTTCCTTTTTATTCTAAATCCTTTCAGGGCTTTTTTTAATGATAAAGAAGGCTGTTCTAAAAATGCAAAAATACATAGACAGAACCACATTCTAGCTCCCATGGCTAGACTTGAAAATGTGTAAGCCATATTTGCTGAAATCTGAAAAAGATTCCAAAAGACAAGAGTTCTAGTCATTGCTTACTGCAGTTCTTTGCTCTTGATTCATTTTAACAAAAGTAGGATAAATTAGGCAAACTAGACACAAGCATGAAAAAAAATGTTTACATAATTTAAGCAGATGTGAAAACCTTAGTTTACATGCTTTTTTTCCTTCTATCAAGGAAAATGAATACATTCTGGTCACATGTGCAATGTTCCAAATCTGACTTACCCACTTAACACACCCAAAACCAAATTAAGCACAAAGAAAGAGCCAAAGATGACAAGGCTGACAAAATAAACCCACGGTAGTTCATGACCCACTGCATCTTGCATCTGGAATAATCAAACAAAAAAATACATAAGCAATCATACATCAAAAGAGGCTGAATTGTATGAATTACTACAAGGAAGTATGAACAGAGCAGCTTTCTGCCCAGAAGGACATAATTTACCCAGTAGAGAACATCAGTCCAACCTTCCATGGTAATGCATTGGAAGACAGTAAGCATGGCAAAAAAGAAGTTGTCAAAATTGGTGATTCCACCATTGGGTCCATCCCACTTGCCACGACATTCACTATTGTTTACTGTGCATTCCCGACCATGTCCAGAAAAAGCACAAGGTGATGGGTCTTCCTCAGCCTCCAGATCTGCAACAAGTAAAAGATGAATAACAGTGATGGGAGAAACAGGGTCATCTAACAGGTTTATTGCTGAGCTGAATCAACTTCCAAAGTATGCTAAAATCTCTTATAAATCTCCCCGCCATACCATTAGCTCCACACCATCCAAAGTAAGCAACTGAATTACAATTTCTGTAATTTCATTAAATCCAACATAAAAACATATTAGCATACCACTTTTTAAATCAAGACACATGATTAGGACATATGACTTACCTTGAAAAGATCTTTCAAAGTGGAAAATTATTTAAACCAATAGGGAAAGATATGTTACAGAAATAATTCATAATCTTCGAAATAATTACTTTCCAACCAAAACTTGCATTTCAGAAAATTTAGCTATTCTGCAAGGATGAAGTAGAATATTTCCTCCAATTATTTCATATTTGAACAGAACTTACTTTCAACTGTGTTATTTTTGGAAGCGGAGGAGTTGTCTTGCCTAGGGCTACTGGGCAATAAAAATACAATTGCCACTGGATGCAATCAAGGGTATTCTGAAAACCACATCTCTGCTGTCATTTTATATAATCTGGAGTTTTAAAAATATAGATCTGACAGACTTGTGCTATACTTGGTGAATTATACCTGAATCAATGATGAAACAGGTCTTATGCATGCGACCAATGAAGAGCTCCAAGCCAATGATGGCATAGATGATGATGACAAAAAGAACAAGTAGTGCTATGTGCAGAAGGGGCACCATGGCTTTCATGATAGAATTCAAGACAATATGCAGACCTATGAAACAGAAATATTTAGGATACAAGATCAGCTTTTCAGAGCACAAGAACTTCTTTCAGTATGAAGGATACAATTTCAATTGGCCCATCTCAGGAATACAGTGCTGAATAGAGGAATTTATCTTCTCCCCTAACACAGTGTTTATTAATTTTGGCAACTTTAAGATGGGTGGACCTTAACTTCCAGAATTCTCCCGTTAAAATCCACCCATGTTAAAGTTGTCATGGTTGGGAAATACTGCCCTAGCACAATACAGATTTATAGAAAACAAGGAAGTCAATTGTTTCTAGATCATCTAATTAAACTTCATATATATATCATCATCAAGTTAGTTCATTAGAATTTATCATGTAGTGATGCAAAGAATGGCAAACACAATAGTGTGCTATGCATCACTAATAATAGGATACGGTGTGGAGCAACAGTGGGATTCAAATAATTTAACAACTGGTTCTCTGCCCTAATGACCAGCTGAGCCAGCAGTTCTTTGAACTACTTAGAAAGTTAACAACCGGTTCTAGTGAATAGGTGCGGACTGGTTGAATCCCACCTCTGGTCTGGAGTCAGAATGGCAAAGTAATAGTGTCATGTGGCCCTGAACAGGAAGTACACAGCTTGCATCAAGAACAGCAATGATTAAATGAAGAGCACTTCAGGCTGTGCAATGCACTAGCATATAAACCTACACACAGTCCTATACAAGTGTAGTTCTACCTATGTATATCTGATGCAGTACAGAAGAATTAATATGAGCTGGAATGTGATCTTAAACTGTATTTTAGAACAATAACAAATGAGTTGGAAAACATGACAAAGTCCAGTTGCAGTTCTTGAAAAAGCATCTTTGGGATAACAGTGGTAGCAGAGGTAACAGTCTCTGTGCTTAATATGATATACTGGTAACAAAAAGTATAGTATGGCCATTGTGCAATCAGCAACAATAAAACAATCATATATAATTAAGTTCATAATGTGTAATCATATAAGAGACAATCAGCATGTCAGCAGAGTTTAGCATCACAACATGTAAGTGCATACTAAGAGACATTTTTTTTCTATTCAGCTTTTCCCTCATAGGCATTTATCTGAGAAGCATGAGTGGAGTAGATGCTTACTAGGGACACCAGAGACTAGACGCAGAGGTCGCAGGACACGAAAAGCTCGCAGGGCTTTGACATCAAAGCCACCTGGCTTCCCACTCATGTGATGGGCATCCCCAGGCTTGTGGGAGACTTGTTCCAGAATGACACTGAAGAGACTATAGGGAAAACAAAGAACACGACAAGGCAGAGGAAGATTGATTTTAGGATGATAAACCAAGTTTCCTTTCACCAGCATTTTGAAATCATAGGAAACCATGTACAAACGGTATTTTCCACCTAGGTAACTCAAGATCTGTTAACTTTAAATTCCAGAATTCCTACCAATCGCTTTGCTCACTAAAGAACTTTGGGAGCTAAGGCAACATTTTGGAGACATTTCAAGTAGGGGAAAATTAAGTTAAGTGTAGATGTTGGTGTATATCTGTCAGAATCAAATCATTTTTAAATGATTCTACTATCATCTAAATAATTGAGTGATAGAAATATTTCACAAGCGACTGTATTAATTTATTTAGAGTATGACATACCATACATGGATTTGCAATATAAACATTTTGCTTAGGTTATAAAAAAACACAAGGGTATGATTGTTAAAAAGATCTATATTCAGATACTAATGTCTAGGCCATCTAACCATTGAAGTGCAACACTGTGTACATGAAAAAAATTGGATACTGGACTGGTATATGCCCCAGCTTACAGCCAGTCACAATGTGATCTACAGCTTAATGTGGGACCCTGCCTCCAGTCAGTGAAGAATTACACAGTGAAGCTACTGTACATTTTTCCAGTTCTACTTTCTCCCATACATTAAAAATGTTATATAAACCTAAAGCCAAAATGATAATCCTAAATGCCCACTTTAATATCAGTTTGATATTCATAGTTCCCAACTAATTGCTTCTCCTGTTCTATGCCCATGTTTAAAAAAATTTAATACAGCCCAACAGACAATCTGCTTTGGAGTCTGTTAAACAAGATGTATACAAAATATACATGTGTCACCTCAGTTTCAAGAGAAAGGAATATGGTGTATATGTAGTGTTAGGGTTTATGCTCATGCATAAACCTAATTTCAGTATTACAAGTAATACAAGGTAATGGAGATGCCTTTTTAAATTAAAGCCATTATACTATTTAAATTAAAATTACTCTGTTTCTGTCCTCATCAGAAGAAATTCAGACAGCTCCATTGCCTCTTTTGAAGTAATGGAATGTTTTACTCTGAAAATGTAACAAGAGGAAAATTATGATAGCTGCATTTTTTCCAATTATAATGCTCTGATCACAAACAAATTTTCCTCTGCAATTCTTTAAGTCACAAGAAATCACTCAGGACAGGATTTTACTTTCTGTTCTATGGTTCATACTCACTTGCACTGCCTACTGTATTTCTTTCCACTTAAGCTAAAGCAAGGATTTTTCAATGTATTTACAGTATAGATTTTTCTTTCTTTTTTTATTAACATATGATTCAGTTAGAAATTATATTGAAGAATTAGACCACTGTGAGTCAAACTCACATACTGAATTAAAGTAAATATTGTTTTAAAAAACTTACCCTACTACAACAATGACAAAATCAAGAAGATTCCAGCCATTGCGAATATAGGCACTAGGATGCATGACCAGACCATAGGCAAGGATCTTGAGGAAAGTTTCCACTGTGAAGATGATGAGAAAAATATATTCCACTTGTTCCTGCAGAATTGGGAGGAATAGCAGCAGGAACACCAAGTTATACCTGCATTCTACATTTTGAAATCAAGTACGTTGACAAATAGTCCAAAGTCTGAGCTTTTAATATCCCCAAGATATTAAAAAGGACTTGAAATTCCAGTCAGGGAAAAAGGACAAGGATTTCTCTGAATTAACATTATTTCAGTTCAATACCACCAAGAATGTTTTACAGAACCTGCTAGGAAAGAAGAGAGGCATACACTGAAGACACACATGACAGAAGTGCAGCATGCTGTACATTTGTCACACACTAGGCACACCTTGAAAAAATTTCCCAGATCCTAGCATCCAAAATTAGGGAAGCATAACACAGCAAAAAGGAAGCATAGGTCTGCACTGCCCATTCTTTTCATATTCTTTTTGCATCCTACTTCTTCCAAGTGCTAGAAAAAGAATGTAGTCTCAGCACAGCCTTCTGTACCAACTAATGCTCACTTTTCACTTACTAGCAACTAAATGGTTAAAACTGTGCCTTGACATCATAATTTATGAAATACCTCTCCTTTCACCAAATGCTATATCAATTGCACAACTTTCCATGCTTAATTCACACTCACACACAAACAAACTGACTAGGAAATTGAATCGTGCCTGATCTTACAAGTGTTTCTGAATATTGTCCCAGAGAGACAAGTAGTCAAGAATTGGCCCACCTCCAGTTTCTGTCTGGATTATTTGGGATTTATTCCAAGGAAGTTGAGGTCCAACTCTAGTCTTGACTCCAGCTGCAATTAGCAGATGAACAACTGCATTTGAGAGCTTTTGGTCAGAATAACCAGAACCATGTGCAATGGAGTCAAATCAAATACAAATATTCTTTTTTTATTCACTCATTTAAAAAAACCAAACCAGCATAAAAATACAATTTTAAAAACTAAAAATATGACATGTACAAGTTTAAAACATTTTAAAAATGACTATATTATAAAAAATAAAATCAAAAATGAGTCTTAAAGAACCTATAAAAGGGAAAAAACATTCAAATAAAAAGTTATTTTTTAGAAACTTCTGTAACTAAAACTATATATTAGTTTTTAAAATTGTATTTTTATGCTAATCTATGACCATAATTAAGATTTTGGTTTGATTTGATCTGATTTGGCAGTGGAAAGTGGGAAACTGTCACCTCAGCTGCCATGAGTCATATGGGTAGATTAATGCCGATAAGGCGATAATAGTTTTAATTAGCATTAAGGTATTGCCTTGGGCAGAAATCAAGAGGTAAAGATGGAACCATTAAGAAAAGAGTGAAGAGGTGGTTATGTAGGGTTTTTGAAGAAAAATTTCTTTTGAAGAAATTACAGTAACATTAGAACCAAGAAGCAGAAGTCAAAGTCATGCTTCCTAAATTTGCAGAAATCTGTTTTTTGGTGTCCATTGATCCCTCTAACACAATACTGCCTGCTTAGCAGCAATTTTTCAGACTCCTGAGGCCTTCCAGAGGCACTTTTCAATTCTACACTTTTTAAACCCTTGTAAAGGAACTCAGATCTTCAGTCTGACATGCAAAGCCCATGTTTTATTAATTAAGTTCACACACTCTTCCCACCGCTCATACATCTACTTTCTTTCCACTCATAACTTGAGGAAATGCACTCACCAAGTTGTGGTTGGAGACATTGGAATCATCCTCTGGAAAGGGAATATAGACTCCTAAGGCCACACAATTGGCAAAGATTGTCATAAGGATGAGGATGTCAAAAGGTCTGGAAGACATTCAAGTTAAGGTATCAAACAGGAATTTCTTCTCCCACCCTCTTTTATTCCTTTTCCTAGTTTACAAATTTAGGATACTTCCACTCTACTATGCTGATAGCAGCTCTGCGGATGGGATTGTTCAAATGTAGACAGAAGAGGGCTCGTGGTGAACGGTGCACCACGTTAGAACCCTGGGTCTTATGCTTGTTCTGCTGCTGGCGCTTCTTCTGAGCAAGGCTGCCAGTAGAGCCCAAAGTATCTGAACCCCCACTCGTAAGCGTCCATGCTATGGCCTGGCCTGACGCTTCCATAAAAGCCTCGGATGCTGAATGGGGTGGTGCCTCTGGAGAGCCCAATGCTGCAAAGGAAGAGTATGGCGACAACAGACAGAAGGAATTAAGTAGGACCCCATCATCTTGTTTAAAATTTGTGTGTGAGTGTTAGTGAAGGGGAAAAATAATTTAATTTCATCTTTTAAAAAAATTCTGAAAAAGAGAAGCGGTTAATGTAAAATACAATACAGCATGCTTCAGCCTGGAAAACTAATCCAAGCTGAAGGCCTCTATGAGGTCAATCTATTTATAAGTTTCTCTTGCATTTCTGTCCCAGTGTATATCCCCTATTGATTTTACTATCAAATCTATACACTTTGTTATTCCGGTACTGTTCCAATCTTAAACTATGTCACAAATACTTTACTTTAACTTCTTTTCAAGAGAGACAGGACTTTATTTCGAACATTGTAACATCAAAGTTCTGTCCAATCTTCTAACAGTAGGAGTGCAAGTTTCCCATCCTTTACTGAGTCCAACAAACCTGTTTATTTGAACACCCACTACTAATCAGTTCTACTAATTTTTGGAACAGGCCCCAGAAGATACAGTCCAATACATGCTTCTAATTCAATATGCGTAGGCTGCCCTATAAAATATCCATCTGTCCATACTCTTACTCCTATAACCAAATACATCAATGAGGGGTTACTCACGTCCTCTGTTGCATTCCGACTTAGACATCTTGCAGGTTGGTTGTTTAAAGGGGAAGAAGATGTGTAAATCTCCAAAAGAATTCTAGCAGTTCAGATCGATTATCTCTCCACTGTGCAAGGAGGGATCTCCATTATTTTAGTATTTCTCCCCAGATGGGGAGGGAGGGCCAAGTTAAAAGCTAATGGCCACATGAAAAGGGAGTACCAGTCCCCAGATGCACCTCTTGATTTCACTATAAGGGCTTTTCAGAAAGTAACCAGATTTCCCCCTTGTGTCTGCTTCATGCTCATTTGCTCCCTCTCTGTCATTCTCCCTCCTTTCCCTTACTGGGTTGAGGATTAAGGCAGATTGCCTACTTTAAAGGGCAGCGCAGGAGGAAGGGAGGAGGGAGCTCACAGCTGGTTAGGTCACAGTTTGTGGAGAGATGGGGACATCCCAATCAACAGGATGTGGCCCAAAGAGTACTGATGACATTCTCTGTGACATTAGAAAAAGGGATATAGCCTTATCCCAATGTAAGACAGCACAACTGAGTATGTTGAGGACAGAGTAGCTGAGCTTTTGCATATCAAATTCTTCCATGACCAAAAACTGAACAGATGGCTAAGCTGTGTTCACACACCATAGCTTATCAATTACTTCACTTTTTTAGGTTTGCACAACACACTGAACTAACTACATAGACTGAATTCACCCCAATACACACTGGTCTAAAATATAGTTGGCTAATATGTGGGTTAGCTCACGGACAAGCACAGTTCAAGTCTTGTATATTAGTTCAATGCACCCTTCCTTTTCCAAGTAGTTTTGCTTGAACTTATCTGCTTCACTGATTTTCTAGAACAGTGCATTCTGGAATTCTAACTCAAAGGTTGCATTCTGTATGACCTGCCTACCCATTGTTAACTTCATCATGACTTATTGAATGGATTTGCATAATATCCTAAACCATAAATTAATTACATGGGCTGGATTTCTATAATATGTTGGGTTAAAGAGCATTTAGCTAGTTAATTGTTCCATGTGTAGTACAAACACTGTCCAAACATTGTTTATCTACTTCAGGGTTCATTTACCTGGAAGACCATCTTGTCCATATCTAAATCTTGCGATTGGAGGCCTTCTCCAAGTGCCCCTGAAAAATTAAGGTAGATGAATGCTTGCCAGGAAGAGGGCATTTTATAGAGGAAACTGTTACAAAAATACCTACAAAGATTTCGTCAACCAACTTAACCTTTACACAAATACCTACAACAGGCTTAGACACAATAAAAAAAATAAAAATTAACTAGAAGTTAGAATTACATGACATCAATAATGTAATTACAGTCACAATAAAGTGACACTAAGCAATTCTAAATTACCTAGTATTTGCAGATTCAAGCTACAACCCTTTTATTCCTCAAAGCCTTTAAAATTTTAATTAGTTGAAGTAGGTTCTGTTTACTTTAACAATTATAGTGTAACTGTTTGTTTTTATAACCAGAGAACATCTCAGAAAGATGGATAGTTAGGAAACAGTAAATATAAACAAACAAAATACTTTATAAACATATAATTAATAAATACATTACCAAATTAATAGAGTTGGAAGGGACCTTGTAGGCCATCTAGTTGAACCCTCTGCCCAAGCAGGAGACCATACACCATTTCTAACAAATGGCAGTCCAATCTCTTCTTGGTTAGTTTAGTTTTTCTTCAGTGGGTATTTTTAGTGTTCTTCCAGGTAAAGTTGCAGCAACCTACTCAGGCAAGAAAATAATCAGTGTTTCTATGTGCCCCCAGCCAATAAAATGCTGCAAAGGTGTAAGTATGATTGTATGAAAAACAAACTTCACCTTGAAATATTCTTATAAATATTGTATGATTAAAAACAGAAAGTAGAGAAATGTCCAATAATTATTTGGAAGTGAAGAATGAGATTCCTCCAGGAACTTTTCTCTAACAAGACTGGTTTGTTGACTTAATGGAGGCTTGCTATTCCATTAAATGAACAAGAGAAACTCCATGTTAAAATGCCTACCTTCAGCAGTTTATTTTCCAGCTTCAGGCATCAACATATTTCAAGAGGGTTGTTTTAAACTGCCTTGGCTTTCACTCTCCATCCCAGACTGTTATATATGTGTATCATACACGGTGTGTGGCCGCCAGGTCTGATAGCTAGCCAATATTTGCATTTTTAATTAAACTGCAATACTCTCCAATCACATATCTTAACAGTAAGCGATCATGGCCTTTTTAGCAGTCAGTTAGACCGCGTTTACTTTACTTCTCATAAGTGGTGAGAAGGTTATAAACTGATGCAGTTGAGGGAAAATGTTTCAGCCTAAAGCAGATTTGGCTGACATTACGAAGTTTCAGTTGCTAGGAGACAGCTGCTCCTAATTGCCCGCTTTCCAGCAGCTCCTCCTCCCCAGCAGCTCCTCCTCCCCAGTCCTCAGCCTTGCTTGCTAATAGCACGGAAAGACTACAACCCCCGGCATGCTCTGCGTTCCCGCTTGCTTTACAAAGAACCATAGAACCATAAATATAAAGTAGAGAGACCAATGCTTCTGACTTCTGCGTTCATTGACATTTTCCTTTGTTCCCCCCCACCAGAAATAAAAGTGAGGCATTAATAAGAATCATTGCAGAAATTTCAATGCAGCCGCAAACGCCGATGCTCGCACCGTTTCGTGGGAATATAACTTGGAAAGAGCGCGCGCGTTTTTAACCTTGAGATATAGGATTGGGACAATAGCACCCAGGTGCAAGTCACTATTTGACCATGAAGCTCAGGGGGTGACCTTAAAGAGAGCTAGTTTTTCTTAACCCAAGCTACTTTATGAAGTTGCCGTGAGGATATATTGAGGATTCCTCTCACGTTTTGCTCCTAGAAGAAAGCCAGGATATGAATGAAATGCATCTGAATTGGGAAGTGAAATTTAACAGGAAAGGCACAGGTCGTTGTGGCTACTCGAGAGTGTTTATCAATGGGAGCGTTTGCTGTGGAAAGATAAAAAGAACATTTGTTCGTTCTTTTAATTTGTAATAATGGATTATATTGCACGCAAATTAATGTCTCCAACATAACAGCCCTCAATCAGATAAATGCATTGGTATTTGTAGGACAATTCTTAAAAGCAGCAGCAGCATTAGCAGCAGCACTACCTGCAAATCACAGTTTTCACATGAAATAAAATCAGCATGAAAAAGGGAGGGGGAATTGTCTGCTTTGGAAAGAAAGGTACCGCTCGCCCACCATAAACACTCTAAAGAGGTTGTATTTCTCCGCGAGCTTTAATGAATCCTTCGGAACAAAGACGTTCGCAGCGAGCACGGAAATTTCCTCTGCAATCTTGTTAGTCTATAATATCTCTACTCCACGGCCGGGATTGCAACGCTTTTGCCGCCGGGCCCGCACTACAAGTCCCAACGTGCAAAGCGCAGGGGGAGGCCACTAGGAGATTTGCACTACAGTTCCCATCGTACTCTGTGGTGGGTCCTGTGACTGAGTGCCTGGCCCACCTCGGAGCGGTGAGTATTCGATCTTTTCCCCCGCAGTCTTTTTCTTTTCCTTTCTTTTCCTGTCCTTTTATTGCAGAACCTTCTGACATTCGGAAATGCCTGCTAGGTTTTATTTCAACCCTTCTAAAAGCTGTAGCAACCTCCGAGTCTGAATGCCTCCGCTTTCTTTTCCTTTTCGAAGACTTCGGATGCCTTTTAGGAGTGGACTTGGTGCTCTAGCTTGCTTACTGGAGTCTTTGGAGAGCAGTAGGCGAATGACTTACTGTCTGGCATGAGAACAGCTGAGCCCAAAACGTTTGGAGGTGCACACAGGTTGGAAAAGCTATTCCGCAGCGTAGGATGCTTTCTGATATATTTATTTTAATCGATTTCTGCAACCACCCATCCCACTGAAGTGACTCGAGGATGCTGACAAAGATACAATATAAATACGGTACAGAAAATAAATTTCACAACCAACTGAAACACAAAGTAGCTAGTGAATACACCATATACTAAGAGTGTGGGTTTAGTTACTTTCCAAGTCCCCATGCTTGGGAAAATAAGAGCTTTCCGAAAGGTGAGCAGACTGAGGCCCAATGTAACCTCAGCTATATAGTGTTTTAGAGGGCAAGTTTAGTCATAGAAAATGCACATTTCCTGGGTCCTCTTAGATGACAATCCTTGATCAACAGATTCACGAGTGTGCTTCTTCTGTCCAATCTAATGAGATGAGTAGAAACAGTGGGTATAAGGTCCTTCAAATACTCTGGCTCTGTACATCCAGCACCTTGAATTACACCTAGTAGCAAACTGGGAGCTGGAAAATTTTGTGGAGCAAAGAAGTAACATGGGCACGACAAGGCACACCCATAATTGACCAGGCAATTACATTTTGGACCAACTGAAATCTCTGGATGTTCTTCAAGGGCAGCTTCATGTAGAGTATATTGCAGTAATTCACTTAGGAGGTGACCAAAATATGAGTGACTGCACAGTGTCTCCTGATCCACACTTGAGGCACAACCCAAAACTATGAAACTACTCCCCATCCCTGGTCATGACTGCCACCTGCTTGTTGTACAGGAGCTACAATTCCAAGAGAACTCCTAAATTCCTCACATTATTCTATCTGTAGCAGCGCAACCCCATCCAGAATTAAAAATGAAATATCACCGGATCCAGGAAGCATAAAACCAGAGGCGGCTCCATCTTGTTAGGGCCTGTTCTTCTCCATCCATTGCCTCATAGCCTCCAGGCATTGAGACAGAAGCTCCAAAGCATCACTTGGCCAGCCAGGGGTGGAAATATGCAGCTGAGTATTGTCAGCATATTGATTATAATCTTACTCCAGTCCATGTCTTCAAATGACATCACTCAGCAGCTTCATGTAGATGTTAAACAAGAATGGAGAGAGAGTTGAGTCCTGAGGCAGCCTATATAAGAGAGGCCATTAAACAGATTTCTCTCCTCCCCCCCAACAGTGACTACAACTGATTTTGGAAAGACATGGATAACCAACATAACACTATTCCCCCAACTCCTAACTCCTGGAGCCAGTTCAGAAGGATACCATGGTTGATGGTATCCAAAGCCACTGACAGTTCAAGAACAGCAAGGATGGATGAACTACCTCCATCCCACTCTCTCCAGAGATAATCACAAATGTGAGCAATGTTGTTTCAGTCCCGTACCTCATCCCTGTACTCCACTGGGAAGGATACAGATGTTGGCTTACAGTACTGTGGTATTGGTCTACAAGGACAAAAAAAAACCTGTCTGTGCAAAAATGTATTTTTCCTTTCTCTAAAAAAATTTTCTATGTATTTTTGGGAGTGGTGTGTGTGTGTCAGAGAACAAATACCATAGTGTGGTGGGTGTCAGAACAAACCAGTAAATTTTAGCAAACAGCAGAGTAGGAGTGTTGTCCACTCCACGTTTGACTGCTGCTGACCTGATTGCAAAATCATCATCATGTTTGCAAACCAAAGTGGCTGGGTTCCTGCATTGTGATAGCCAAAACTAAACAAGCCACTTTATAGGTGTACAGGCTTGTTGTGAACTACATTATGTTGCTCCTGGGTCCCATTGCTTGCTTTATAGCTGTTTATACATTGAAGAAGTTGGGCTTTATTAAGAATGCCATGGCTGAAAGAAGAGGAAGGGAATTTTTAAAAAAATCATAACCTTTGAGCCAGTTTAGTGTTTAAGGCACCAGACTAGAAACTGGGAGACTGTGGCCTTGCCTTGGGCATGAAAAATGTCTGGCCAGTCATTTGGGCCAGTCACTTTCAATTCACCTCACAGGTGGTTGTTGGGAAAATAGGAGGAGGAAGAAGTATTAGATAATATTCCCCACCTTGAGTTGTTTATAAAAATGATAAAGGTGGATGTAAATAAAATAACAAATCATGAAAGATGAGCTGATTGTAAGCTGTACTGATAACCAACTCCATCACAGTAGCAATGCAGGAAGGTTTACAGTGCTGCTTTGGAAGCCTTATGCAGCAGTCTTTCCTTTCTGGGGACTTCTAAGCTATATTATACTTCAGCCAGCTTGGCCATCAAGAATATTATGCTAGATTGGGGAAGATGATCTCTTTCCATCTACGTGTCTTGTAGTGTAGCTATGCAATTTGAAACATTTCAAAATATTTCTTCCCTTTTTTAAAAATGACTTACTCAGAACTCTTACCAAAAATGTAACAAAATGACCAGCCAAAAGCAGCAATCTTTCACCAATACATCTCACTATTTGTGTATAAGTTAAGCAAGACTCAAAAGTCTAAAAGAAAATTGCTTTATTTCCTGGTAGATCATAGATAAAATCAAAGATGGCCACGAGCCTAGGGTAGAGAACTCTGTATGGTCTGAGAAAGCCCTTTTTTCATAGCCCGCCATTGTTTTTCTGGAGACAGCAACAGATGCACTTGGAACAGGAGTGTCATGTCTCTTAAGCCTAGCCTTAACTTAGAAGAGGACTCCTGTCTCAAACTAGATTTTGAACATTGCATGAAAAAAGAACAAGGCCGGTCTCCCATTTTGGCAATGCAATCTTCTGACCCTTTGCGTTGACCAGGACATCCATCTCCTGAACACAATCTATCAGGATGGTTGAGGGTTATGATATTTACAGGCCTAATTCACAAAATACTCAAATATGGTTTGTTTTTGCTATAACATTAGTTATAAACTCAGCCATATTGTAGAAACACAAGCAGTGGTTTATTCAATAAATCATATTTATTATCTGTATATTTGAAAGGTGTTACATTGGTGAAGGCTGCCCTAGAGAGTCAGACTACCGATAAGGGGAAAGTTTATCCTAAGATATAGTCCAGGCTTTTGGTGTTCTAATCTATTTCACCTATATAATGTCTTTTATTCTCAGTTGCTAAGGTTTTGGCAGCTTTATCCATTCCACATGTAGTTGAACAATTATCTGAAGGTTTTTCATCCATCCAAAATCACCATAGTCTGCCCTTCTTCTTTCACATGCAGATACATTATTGGCTATGTACGTACACTATACCATGTCATGTTTTGTTTAACCATGATTTGTAGAACAAGCCATGGATGTGGTTTACACATTGTATGTTAAGCACTAAATATTGTACATTAAAACTACAGGTGGTCCTCGACTTACAACCATTCATTTAGTGACTGTTCAAAGTTACAATGTCACTGAAAAAAGTGAGTTATGATTATTTCCACATAACTGTTGCAGTATTCAACCAATCAATCAGAGTAGAGCTGGAAGGGACCTTGGAGGTCTTCTAGTCCAACCTCCTGCTCAAGCAGGAGACCCTATACTATTTCAGATAGGTTGTTGTCCGGTCTTTTCTTAAAAACATCCAGTGATGAAGCACCTGCAACTTCTGAAGACTAGTTGTCCTCTTGTCCTTGGTGTTAGGAGGTTTCTCCTTAATTCCAAGTTGAAACTTCCTAACGTTGAGGGCAATCAAGTGGAACAGCTTGTCTTCAGACGTTGGGGTGCTTCATCACTAGAGGTTTTTAAGAAGAAACTGGGCAACCACTTAATCTGAAATGGTATTGGATTATGCCATTATTCCCATGGTTGCATGATCAAAATTCGGGCATTTGACAACGGGTATGTATTTATGACAGTTGTACTGTCCAAGGGTCATATGATCACCATTGTAAACTTCCCAGCTGGCTTCCAACAAGTAAAGTTAATGGAGTCCAGATTCACTTAATGACGGCATGATTCACTTAAGAACTGCAGTGATTCATTTAACTGGCAAAAATGTTGTGAAATGGGGCAAAACTCAACAACTGTCTTATTTAGCAACAAAAACTTTGGTTCAATTGCAATCATAAATCAAGGAGTACCTGTATTGATTAGTGTGACATGTGAAGTAGACCACTGTTCAGATCTGGCTATATATTTTTTTCTTTCAAGTCAATGTGAAAACCCTGGCGATTGCTTAAACTATTCTCTGCAATTTTCTTGACACGATTTTTGAAAATGTCTTGCCATTGCTTCTGAAGGCTGAGGCAAAAGAATGACTGACCCAAAATTACCCAGCTGCCTTTGTGGCTTAAACAGGACTAGAAATCAATGTCTCTAGTTTTCTAGTCTTCTGCCTTAGCTACCCTACCAAGCTGGGTTTCTTGGGTTTATATAGTTTGGCTTTTTTTTTGGAGGAGGGGGCAGAAAGACAGTGCAGAGGAGGTGAGAATGAAAACTCAATAAAATTATGAGTGGTATGGCAAGATACATTTTCCTACTAAGTCAGTCAATAAAATGTTACATATAATAAAATGAGAGAAACAAATATTTCAAGTAACACATAAAATCTGGAACTCACTGTTACTAGGTTTGTGGTTGCTATTGACTTAGATGTTTTAAAAGGTCAAATAGAAGGGGAGGATATTAGCAGGAAAACTGTATGGACATTCATTAAAAAAAAAAGCTCAATACTGAATTTGAGTCTCTAGCAACAAACTTTGAGAGCCACAATCCCTGTGAATGTTTTTTTTGAAATATCTATTGGACATTATTGTAGCAAAGGAGGCTTTTTACATTTCTCGAGCTGATTCAGAGTGATAGCTTTTATATACTCTTGTGTATAAGAGAATCTTGCGTGTTAGAGAACCAGAAATCATTGTCCTAAAATTTTGGCTACAATCTAGGCTGGCTCACCATAGCCAGAATTTACTTAATTAACTGAACAGTGACATTTTTTCAATTAGAAATGTTTTGTTCTTAGTTTTTCTTTCTTTTTTGCGTCATTGAGTGCCAGAAATTATGTAAAAGGTTACGTGTAGACCACCAAAGAAGTAAAAACTGTTGTTAGACGAGTAACATTTGAGAATTTACTCATGGGTTCTTAATCTGCTAGCTGAAATGCAGTTGGGAAATAGAGCTAGGGAGGAATAAATAATTCTCCCTATCCCCAAGGACATGAAGTGGTTGCTTGAAAACTCCTTGTTTGAGTTCTGCTGCTGTAAATTATTGGCTCTCTTGTAACACTGGCTCATCCTTTTCTACCAGGCATTCCTTTGTCCTAAATGTCCCGGCATCATGGAAGAAGTGGACAAGATCCTGATACATTCCCTCCGCCTCTCTGGGACGTAAGGCCATCTTTATGTGTGCCGTGTGTGTTATGTATGCAGGAGGTTTGTTGGATGTGAATAGCAAATAAGTGATTTGATATGGGAGCTTTGTTTTTGCTTAAATGCAAAAACACCTTTTAAGTTTTGCTTGGTGGATGATGACTTCATGGACACATGGAGTGTTTTCTCAGCCACAATGAAAAAAACTGTTTGCCATTGCTTCTTACTAATCTACAGTCCATCTTGTAAAGACAAACTCCATCTTCTTAACTTTTATGCAATGAGATGACATGCTGCTTCCTATTTTAATTTTACTTTCTGTTGTAGAACACAACAAATCTGCAGGTGCCTAGAAAATCGAACTAGAGCTCTAATATCATGAGCTGTCATAAAACCAAACCCATGGAACAGAGAATTGATTGAAATTATCCAGGAGATCTGATTTACCATTGCCTTTATGGAAAAGTTTTCTCTGAGCTCTGGCAAATATAAGCGATCAAGGTTGCATGTCCAAAGTGTTTACTCTGTCGCTCTGGTTTCTAGCCTTAGCTTGGAGAACTTGGCCGTCTTGCAGATATCCTCCTGGCTATGTACCCAACTAGGTATTTCACTACTTCTGAATGCTGTGTGGGAGGAAGCAACTGACAGTTGCTTAGCAACTATGAATAGCTTAATCATTGGAGTGCAAACCTTTATTGGCAATCCCATGATTCGCTTTCCATAGCAATAATAATTAGCATTAAAGAGCAGATCCATAAGATTAATAACCCCACTGATTGAAGGTAAACTCCAGTCTGGTATAGTGCTCCACTAAGAGTTTGGAGACCTTATCTTTGCAGTTCCAAGATCTGTGTTCAATTCTTCCTAAGTTGTCCTTATGTGCCTTCATGCAGCATTTGGCTGGTGAGTCATGAGTTGTGCAAGCCTGCTAGAAAGCAATAAATCCAGCAAAATAGGAATGGGTATGCAGACATTTAAAAGATGTGGAACCACAGTAGTCCTCAAAACAACCAGCATTTTTTGCGGAATCCCAGTTCTGTCACTATATTCTTTTTTTCAAGTGAGAATTCATATTGATCTTTCATTAAGCACTCAGTATTTCTGGAGCACAAATGAAGGTCCAGTGGCCTGAGAAAAGTAGCAGCTTGGCTCACAGCTGCAGACCCCACTATTTAATTGGCAAAGGCATGTCTGGGATTGTAACCTGACTCACTATACTGAATAAGCACTCTGAAGAAATTGTTAGCTATAGAAAGTTACTCCTGTTCAATTGCAGTGGAGCTCTGGAGCTGTGAAAACCAGGAAGTAGGAAAATGTTTAAACATACAAGGAAAAGCAGTTATTCCTCACTTTCCAGTTTCTTCTTCCCTTGGTTTTTCTCCCTGTTACCTTTATTCGGCATCCCCCACAACTGGGCAGCTTGGACAGATAACCCACTGAGTGAAAGCCTATTAAGAGTCAACATTACTATAAGGTGTGGTGGTTGGCAGACAGTTAGTTAGCTTATGCATATTTCATTTTTTAGAAGCCACCTTTGACTATGATACTAGACAGACGTGCTGTCTAGTGTAGTTTCTGTTGTTGTTTAATAACTGGATGTGAGAAAAAGCACAGGCTTTCCTCTCCCAGCAAAGGAGATGTGTAGGTGAGTTCATACTGAGTATAATCCTTGCTCTACCATTCTCCCCCTCCCCTTCCCACCTAGAGATATTCCAGAGGAAGTTCAGAGCATCCGTGAGTTCACTACCGAATTGATTATTGAATCTGTGGTACGCTGCCTGCGGGTCATCAGTCCTTCTGTGGGAGCAAATCTGAGCCATGTTCTCCCTCCAGGCATGTCTGCCCGTTTTCGGATAGGGATGAGCCTGGCCCAGGCTTGTCAGGTAAGTGGATCCTAATGCATGAAGGATGAAATGCTGTCTCTGAAATAGTTTTATTCTGGAAAAGTCTCCTGGTCTCAGGTTGCTCTTTTTAAACTTGAGGTTCTTGCTATGTGGTACTGGTATAAAGTAGTCCTTCCTCTAATATTAGTTCCCTCAGATGTGTGTGGTAACAAAAAATAGCCTAAGATCAGACCTCACAGATCAGAAACCAACAATAATTAGTGCTCTTGTTCTTCAAACCCATGTATTTTTAGTGGCTGGTACTTTAAAACTGATACACAAAGAACCTTATTTCCAGTCCTCATCCTGCTTCACTTTTCTACCATCTAGGACTTGGGATATCAAGGAGAAGTGGGCTATCAGACATTCTTGTACAGCAATGAGCCTGAAATCCGACGCCTTCTCCTCTTCCTGGTAGAGAAGTTTCCACGAGATGCCTCAGAAGATGCCAACCAGCCTGTGGGTATGGAGGACTCTGGAGGATTTAAAGAAAAATCAGGACACATCAAGGCCAAGTCTACAAATTGTAATTGTGTGTTTAAACTGCTTTTCCTTGCAGGCAAGTCTGCCACTCTTCACAGAGCCATTGCTGCTACTATCAAGGGGCAACTGGCCATCCCATGGGTACCCCCTGCCTGCCGTACTCCTGGCTTGCAGCTTTTACAGGTTTGTTTCCCCCTTCTCAGCTTAAGCTGATAGCTTGATAAGCAAAATCTGGCACAGAACCAAAGAACCAAAACTTTTGAAAGAAGTTTCTAATCCTTGTGAATCGTAAAGCTCCCAAGAACCAAAACTTTTGAAAGAAGTTTCTAATCCTTATGAATCGTAAAGCTCCTTTGAAGAAATGCAGGAAGATTTTGCAGAAGCCCATGGTGACTCTTGAATTTTTTTCCTTAACTCCCAGATCAGCCATCTTCTTTTCCCAGTATTTTTTCATTCATTTTTGCTTCACCACAATATATCTCTTCTTGTTTGAAAATAGTTCCTCAAAGTCTGCAGCCACCCAGCTACAGCAGT
Organism: Myanophis thanlyinensis; assembly: GCA_017656035.1. Classification (NCBI taxonomy): domain Eukaryota; kingdom Metazoa; phylum Chordata; class Lepidosauria; order Squamata; family Homalopsidae; genus Myanophis; species Myanophis thanlyinensis. The sequence goes on from JAEANM010000556.1 coordinate 31,597, forward strand.
CTGAACAAAACATGCTGAGAGATATTAAATTAAGCAAACATATATTCATTGATTTGCAAATGCAAGCAAAAAAGACAGGGATATTCTCCCCTGGTGTGCACACTCCACTGGGTAATTTGTTTTCCTCTCTCCCTCTGCTTTGATGCTTTATTTATGCATTTTTGTTTCTAGCCTTAATTTTTACATTTGTCCTTATACAACCCTTTTCTCTCTATGGTGTTCTTTGGTTTTTCTTTCTTTTTAAAGATAGTAATTTGTTCTTCAGACCTTTTCCCCCCCTTTCATTCTTGCCAGGGTTCACGCTTAATGAAACAATTCCAGGCGCAACGGTTGATCCTGCCACAGGAGTCAGACCCATTTGTTGGGAAAGTATCACCAGGTGGGTTCTGCTTCTTGGCTCAGGAAAAAGGAGATTGTTCTTGAGATTGAATTGTTCTCTTTGGTGTAGCCTGTAGATTTCGTGTCCTCAGAACAAAACCATGGACAGCCCGGGAGAGGGTTGTTTATGAAGTTCCCTACATGGTGCTGTACAAATGAGAGGGAAAAGGCATTTACAATTTTCAGACGTAGGCAACAACAGAAGAAGAGCAGGAAGACGGTTAACAAAGTGAAATGTTAACACATTCTCTATAGTTACACAAAGTTGGATTTTGTGTGCGGTATGTGGTGGATTGTAGAACTGAGGATTGTGGAAATTCCACGTTTAAAAACAAACTCAGAACATAACCTGGACATTGTATTCCTGCTCGGACAGCTTGTAGTTTTATCTGAGATTTGGGATGTATGTGTGTGTGTGTGCTTAGAAGGCATTGGGTGCTTCTTATGTAAGTGCTCTTCTTGTCTTGCCTCCTCAGTTATTAAAAAAGAGATAGAGTGAAATTTCCAGAATACTCACACAGGCAATGTATGCACGTTACTCTTGAACCTCTCACATTGAAATATGACAAAGGTGTTTTCTTTAAAAAAAAAAAAAACCTCATCTCCCAGGAGGTGGTCGTGTATGCAAAACTGCAGGATTTTCACAATATTATGGAAACTTCTCATCTGTGTACTGAATAGCCATCTGTCCACTTTGGATTTTGGAAGAAATACTAACCAGTTTGAGTAGATGTGACCAGTGTTGTTTTCTTCTCCCTAGAGAGGAGAGAGTTCTTTGTCAATTTCCTGCCTCCTGTGTCAGCGCAGCTTCCTCAGCCTGCATCCCTGGTGCCATCCCTGTTGGAGCTTAACATGGCTGAGCTGAGTGCAGCACAAGAGTGGGAGAGCGAGTGGAAGAGCCAGGGGCTTGGTTCCCGCATGACCCCAGAGGTGGGCAGCAAGGAGCGAATGGAAGCTACCTACCTACCACTTTGTGGCCACTGGTGGTAGGATTACCAACAACTAGTAGGGATTCTCACATTTTTGTCTCACAAAACCTCAGCACCCTTATGGTTAGGCTTATATGGAAGGGAGAACTGAGGCTGGAAGAAGGATTTACCCAATTAGCTTCACGTATTAAACTCATCTAGTAAACTTGTCTACTGCCTAACTCTCAATAACTTTGGGTGGCTCACAACAAAGTAACACAAGGGAGAATCAATAAAATATGACAAGTGGAGCAGGCCAGGTGGAGTGAAACGAGGGCTGTGCCTCTTTCTTGCCAAAGCCCTGGGTAAAGAACCAGGTCTTCACTACTCTTCGGAACAGTAGCATAGTGAGGACCATCCAGGTTGCAGAGAGTAGGACTTCATTCCCAGAGTACATTGCAAGTGCTTGTAGAGCAGCGTTTCTCAACCTTGGCATCTTTAAGAAGTTTGGACTTCAACTCTCAGAATTCCCCAGCGGCTGGGGAATTCTGGGAGTTGAAGTCCAAACCTCTTAAAGTCGTCAAGGTTGAGAAACACTGTTGTAGAGAGAAGGCACCCTTCCAAGGACACAATAGATAAAATTGTTAATCAAATGTACTAGGAGCATGATAACCCTGCAAGGTTGAATCAACCGGGCAGATATGGGAGACAGGCGGTCCCTCAAGTAACCAGGCCCTGTGCTATCTAAGGCTTTAAAGGTAATGACCAGTACCTGGAATTGCACCCAGAAGCAAAACTGACAAGCAGGGCAGCTTGTAAAGCAGAGTTGTTATCTGGGCATACTGAAATGCATCCGTGGCTTACTGCCCTTACTTCTGATGTGGCAAAGTCCAAATTCTCAGAGGTTGCCCAAGCAGAAGAAGAGGTTGCCCAATCTCATCTCTTCTTTTTCTCAGATTGCACCTTTCCACAAGTTCTTAACAGTTTTTATCCCAGAGTTATAATTGCACTGGTCCATTGTGTGGATGTTTGTGTGTTTTTAGGGAGTGGGGAGTTTTGGTGGGTGGGGGTGTGGATGTGGATTATTGTGTGGATGTGGGAGTTGGATCTGGTCTCTGGGTGTTATGTGAATTTAATTGTATGTGTATACATATATATATATATGTACAATGACAATAAAGACTTACTTAATAATGCCCTTTGAGAGAACACAGGATACCTTGCTAGATATGTTGGGTGTTCTATGCAGATAAACGTTAAATGTTTTCTGTCATTTGATTCCCAGAACTCTGAATCTAACCAAAGTTTGAACCTCTGGGCTGGGAATCACCATCCGTCAAATATTATTGACGTGTGAACACTTCGGCAGCTTTCTTAATTGACTGTGCTGGTGAAGACTGCCAGGTGTTGCAGTTCAGCAATATTTGAAGGATGTAGCTACTCTGCTTACTGCAATAAAGGAATAAAATTAACTTGCAGCAAACACAGTGTGGGTGGTTGCTATTTCCAGGGATGTTGCTCATAACTTCCCACTCTTATTCTTATACCTTGGCACTCATACCTGCCCTCCGTATTGCCCCTTTCTCAGGAATACCGCCAATGGAAGTATCAACGACTGCACCATCGACTCTTGGACCAGCTACGACAAGCTTCTCCTCGTGCTGGCCCATCTCAGCAAGGGACAGCCAGCCGAGAACTGCTACAGCTACTAGAGACTTTCGGTGCTGGCCATGAGCAGGCTGGTGCACTAGCCAAGGGCTCTCGCTTCACCCACACTCAACATTTGGCCTACAAGCAGGTATGAGGCAAAATATTCGATTTTAATTTGAGATGGGGAAATTAGGATTTTAAACAAGGGTACGTGTGAAAGAGCTGCTGCTTTGCTCTGGGTAGATCAGTGTGACTTGAACTCTTTAGTAGACATCAATTGGAGAAGTCTATTGGTCAAATTTATTTATTTATTTATTTTAT